>WAAG01043212.1:0-119085 GCA_013390105.1 Tichodroma muraria | reverse complement strand
GCCTTAATTCATGATGAAAAAGATGTAGAATTTTAAGCATCAAACGTTTTTACTTCTCACACAAACTACCGTCAGGATGCGTATGTTAAACAGTGCGATGAGCGTGGTGATCCTTGCCGCAGGCAAAGGTACCCGCATGTATTCCGATCTGCCTAAAGTGCTCCACACACTGGCAGGAAAGCCAATGGTGCAGCATGTTATTGATGCAGCTAATGAATTAGGCGCCAGCCAGGTGCATCTGGTTTATGGACATGGCGGCGATCTGCTGAAAAAAACGCTGCGTGACGACAATCTCAACTGGGTGCTACAGGCAGAACAGCTGGGTACGGGTCATGCAATGCAGCAGGCTGCACCCTTCTTCGCTGATGATGAAGATATCCTGATGCTCTACGGCGACGTCCCGCTGATCTCCGTTGAAACCCTCACTCGCCTGCGTGAAGCCAAACCGCAGGGTGGCATTGGGTTGTTAACCGTCGTGCTGGACGATCCAACCGGCTATGGCCGCATTACGCGTGAAAACGGCAAGGTAACCGGGATTGTTGAGCATAAAGATGCCACTGACGAACAGCGTCAGATTCAGGAGATCAACACCGGCATCCTGATTGCGAACGGTGCGGATATGAAGCGCTGGCTGTCCAAACTCAATAATAACAACGCGCAGGGTGAATACTACATCACCGACATCATTGCGATGGCGTACCAGGAAGGGCGTGAGATTGCTGCCGTTCATCCGGCGCGTATCAGCGAAACGGACGGGGTAAACAACCGTCTACAGCTGTCACGCCTGGAGCGTATTTACCAGTCCGAGCAGGCAGAAAAACTGTTGCTGGCGGGCGTTATGCTGCGCGATCCGGCGCGTTTCGATCTGCGTGGCACGCTGACCCACGGGCGCGACGTTGAAATAGATACTAACGTTATCCTGGAAGGTAACGTCACGCTGGGCAACCGCGTCAAAATCGGCACCGGCTGTGTGATTAAAAACAGCGTGATCGGTGACGACTGCGAAATCAGCCCGTACAGCGTGGTAGAAGATGCGCGTCTGGATTCCGCCTGTACCATCGGCCCGTTTGCGCGTCTGCGCCCGGGCGCTGAGCTGCTGGAAGGCGCTCATGTAGGTAACTTCGTGGAAATGAAAAAAGCACGTCTCGGTAAAGGCTCGAAAGCCGGTCATCTGACCTATCTGGGCGATGCGGAAATTGGCGACAACGTAAACATCGGTGCAGGGACGATTACCTGTAACTATGACGGTGCCAATAAGTTTAAAACCATCATCGGTGATGACGTGTTTGTAGGTTCCGATACCCAGCTGGTGGCGCCTGTTACCGTGGGCAAAGGCGTGACCATTGCCGCCGGGACAACCGTTACGCGCGATGTGGCCGAGAACGAGCTGGTGTTAAGCCGCGTTCCGCAGGTACACAAGCAGGGCTGGAAACGCCCGGTGAAGAAAAAGTAACGACAATATACACCCCTCACCCTGACCCTCTCCCCATAGGGGAGAGGGTGAAAACCGCACCATTCAGTTCCCCTCTCCCCTATGGGGAGAGGGCCGGGGTGAGGGGATAACATAATCCTCCCCCCACCAGCAGTACCCATAAAAATAACCCCACTCTCTACAAGGCTCGGGGTGCCCGGAAAGGGCAAATACAGGTCAGCGACAACGCATGGCATAACGCCATAATCAGGAAATCTAACTATGTGTGGAATTGTTGGCGCAGTTGCGCAGCGTGATATTGCTGAAATCCTTCTCGAAGGTTTACGTCGTCTGGAATACCGTGGTTATGACTCAGCCGGTCTGGCTGTCGTCGATGCAGAAGGTCATATGACCCGTCTGCGTCGTCTCGGTAAAGTGCAGATGCTGGCCCAGGCGGCGGAGGAACATCCGCTGCACGGTGGCACCGGTATTGCGCATACCCGCTGGGCGACTCACGGTGAGCCATCTGAAGGCAACGCACACCCGCATGTGTCTGAACACATTGTGGTGGTGCATAACGGCATTATCGAAAACCACGAACCGCTGCGTGAAGAACTGAAAGCGCGCGGCTATACCTTCGTCTCTGAAACCGACACCGAAGTGATTGCTCACCTGGTGCACTGGGAGCTGGCACAGGGCGGTACACTGCGTGATGCGGTGCTGCGCGCTATCCCTCAGCTGCGTGGTGCTTACGGTACGGTGATCATGGATTCCCGTGACCCGTCCACGCTGCTGGCCGCGCGTTCCGGTAGCCCGATGGTGATTGGTCTGGGCATGGGTGAAAACTTTATCGCTTCCGACCAGCTGGCGCTGCTGCCGGTTACCCGTCGCTTTATCTTTCTGGAAGAGGGCGACATTGCCGAGGTGACACGTCGCAGCGTGACCGTATTCGACACGAAAGGCGAGCAGGTTAAGCGCCAGGAAATCGAATCAAACCTGCAATACGACGCGGGCGACAAAGGTGCTTATCGTCACTACATGCAGAAAGAGATCTACGAACAGCCAAACGCCATTAAAAACACCCTGACCGGGCGCATCAGCCATGGTGAAGTGGATCTGAGCGAGCTGGGCGCCAATGCCAACGAAATGCTGAGCAAAGTCGAGCACATTCAGATCGTGGCCTGCGGTACCTCTTACAACTCCGGTATGGTCTCTCGCTACTGGTTTGAATCCCTGGCGGGCGTGCCGTGTGACGTCGAAATCGCATCTGAGTTCCGCTATCGTAAATCCGCTGTGCGCCGTAACAGCCTGATGATCACTCTTTCCCAGTCTGGCGAAACGGCCGATACCCTGGCGGCGCTGCGTCTGTCTAAAGAGTTGGGTTACCTGGGTTCGCTGGCCATCTGTAACGTACCGGGCTCCTCGCTGGTGCGTGAATCCGATCTGGCGCTGATGACTAAAGCGGGCACCGAAATCGGCGTCGCTTCCACCAAAGCGTTTACCACTCAGCTGACCGTTCTGCTGATGCTGGTGGCGAAGCTGGCGCGTCTGAAAGGCGAAGATGCTTCCGTTGAGCATGATATCGTTCACGGTCTCCAGGCGCTGCCGAGCCGTATCGAGCAGATGCTGTCTCAGGACAAACGCATTGAGGCGCTGGCTGAAGATTTCTCTGATAAGCACCACGCTCTGTTCCTGGGCCGTGGCGATCAGTACCCTATCGCGCTGGAAGGCGCGCTGAAGCTGAAAGAGATCTCCTACATCCACGCGGAAGCCTACGCGGCAGGCGAGCTGAAACACGGTCCGCTGGCGCTGATCGACGCGGATATGCCGGTTATCGTGGTGGCACCGAACAACGAACTGCTGGAAAAACTGAAATCTAACATCGAAGAGGTGCGCGCCCGTGGTGGTGTACTGTACGTCTTTGCGGATAAAGATGCCGGTTTCGCCAGCAGCGACAACATGCACATCATCGAGATGCCGCATGTGGAAGAGGTGATTGCGCCGATCTTCTACACCGTACCGCTGCAACTGCTGGCTTACCACGTCGCGCTGATCAAAGGCACCGACGTTGACCAGCCGCGAAATCTGGCGAAGTCCGTTACCGTAGAATAATCCTTCCAGGCTCCGCCATCCGGTGGAGCCTTTTTTTATGACAATCCGTCATTTTCAGCTATTTTATCAGTGTCACATAAAGAAAATATTACTGAAAACAAGCTGTCATAATAATCATTAAGTTTATGATTTATTTATGGATTTTTGCTTAATTTTAAGTGAAATTTTCTTTGTCATAAAACTGTCATATTTCGTACATTTATCTGTCACCTGTTTGTCCTATTTTGCTCATCGTAGCCACTTAAACAATGATTTACGAAATCCTTGCAGGAGACATTATGAAAGTTATGCGTACCACTGTCGCAACTGTTGTCGCCGCGACCTTATCGATGAGCGCTTTCTCTGCCTTCGCAGCAGCAAGCCTGACTGGCGCTGGTGCAACCTTCCCTGCGCCGGTGTATGCCAAATGGGCGGATACCTACCAGAAAGAAACCGGCAACAAGGTTAACTATCAGGGTATCGGCTCCTCCGGTGGCGTAAAACAAATTACCGCGAATACCGTTGATTTCGGCGCATCCGACGCTCCGCTGTCTGATGAGAAACTGAATCAGGAAGGCCTGTTCCAGTTCCCGACCGTGATCGGCGGCGTTGTGCTGGCTGTTAACATTCCTGGCCTGAAATCAGGCGAGCTGGTGCTGGACGGCAAAACCCTGGGTGATATCTACCTGGGCAAAATCAAAAAATGGGATGACGAAGCCATCACCAAACTGAACCCGGGCGTTAAGCTGCCTTCGCAGAATATCGCGGTGGTTCGTCGTGCTGACGGCTCTGGTACCTCTTTCGTGTTCACCAGCTACCTGGCGAAAGTGAACGAAGAGTGGAAATCTAAAGTCGGTTCCGGCTCTACCGTTAACTGGCCAACCGGTCTGGGCGGTAAAGGCAACGACGGTATCGCTGCCTTCGTACAGCGTCTGCCTGGCTCTATCGGCTATGTAGAGTACGCTTACGCGAAGCAGAACAACCTGGCTTACACCAAACTGGTTTCTGCTGACGGCAAACCGGTTAGCCCGACCGAAGAGAACTTCGCTAACGCCGCAAAAGGCGCTGACTGGAGCAAATCCTTCGCTCAGGACCTGACCAACCAGAAAGGCGACGATGCATGGCCTATCACGTCTACCACCTTCATTCTGGTCCACAAAGAGCAGAAGAAGCCTGAGCAGGGTGCTGAAGTGCTGAAGTTCTTCGACTGGGCATACAAAAACGGCGGCAAACAGGCGAATGACCTGGATTACGCCAGCCTGCCAGACAGCGTGGTTGAGCAGATCCGTGCTGCATGGAAAACCAACGTGAAAGACAGCAGCGGTAAAGCGCTGTACTAACAGGATATTTTTGACGAAGATGGCGGGTGGCGCGCAGCGATCCCGCCCTACGGTTCATCCTGTAGGCCCGGTAAGCGCCAGCGCCACCGGGCATATTCGTAAGACGTCTCATAAAGAAGAGTAATTTATGGCTGCAACCAAGCCTGCATTTAACCCTCCGGGTAAAAAAGGTGACATGATTTTCAGCGCGCTGGTGAAACTGGCTGCGCTGATTGTGCTATTGCTGCTGGGCGGCATTATCGTGTCCCTCATATTCTCCTCCTGGCCGAGCATTCAAAAATTTGGTTTCGCCTTCCTGTGGACCAAAGAGTGGGATGCGCCGAACGATATTTACGGTGCGCTGGTGCCGATTTACGGCACGCTGGTGACCTCTTTTATCGCTCTGCTGATTGCGGTGCCGGTAAGCTTCGGTATTGCCCTGTTCCTGACGGAGCTGGCACCAGGCTGGCTGCGACGTCCGCTGGGTATCGCCATTGAACTGCTGGCGGCCATCCCAAGTATCGTTTACGGCATGTGGGGCCTGTTTATCTTTGCTCCGCTGTTTGCGACGTACTTCCAGGAGCCGGTGGGTAATGTTCTCTCCGCCGTTCCGTTTGTGGGCGCCCTGTTCTCTGGCCCGGCATTCGGTATCGGTATTCTGGCGGCTGGCGTGATACTCGCCATCATGATTATTCCGTACATTGCGGCGGTCATGCGCGATGTCTTCGAACAAACCCCGGTGATGATGAAAGAGTCGGCCTACGGCATCGGCTGCACCACCTGGGAGGTTATCTGGCGCATCGTCCTTCCGTTCACCAAAAATGGGGTGATCGGCGGCATCATGCTGGGCTTAGGCCGCGCGCTGGGTGAAACCATGGCGGTGACCTTTATCATCGGCAACACCTACCAGCTCGACAGCGTGTCGCTCTACATGCCGGGGAACAGTATTACCTCTGCGCTGGCGAACGAATTTGCCGAAGCGGAATCCGGGCTGCACGTCGCAGCGCTGATGGAACTAGGCCTGATCCTGTTTGTTATTACCTTTATTGTGCTGGCTATCTCCAAGCTGATGATTATGCGTCTGGCTAAAAACGAGGGGGCACGCTAATGGCGACTCTCGACATGCAAAACACCGCTCAGCTTGCGGAATCTCGTCGCAAAATGCAGTCAAAGCGCCGGATTAAAAACCGCATTGCGCTGACGCTTTCCATGGCCACGATGGCGTTCGGCCTGTTCTGGCTGATCTGGATCCTGATGTCCACCATCACCCGTGGTATTGATGGAATGTCCCTGGCGCTGTTCACCGAGATGACGCCGCCGCCAAACACGGCGGGTGGTGGTCTGGCAAACGCCCTGGCGGGCAGCGGCCTGCTGATCCTGTGGGCGACCGTTTTCGGTACGCCGTTGGGCATCATGGCGGGTATCTATCTGGCGGAGTATGGCCGCAAGTCCTGGATCGCTGAAGTCATCCGCTTTATTAACGACATTCTGCTTTCTGCCCCGTCGATTGTGGTAGGTCTGTTTGTTTACACCATCGTGGTGGCGCAAATGGAACACTTCTCCGGCTGGGCGGGTGTGATTGCGCTGGCGCTGTTGCAGGTGCCTATCGTTATTCGTACCACTGAAAACATGCTGAAACTGGTGCCGGACAGCCTGCGTGAAGCGGCTTACGCGCTGGGCACGCCGAAATGGAAAATGATTTCGGCGATCACCCTGAAAGCGTCCGTCTCGGGGATCATGACCGGTATCCTGCTGGCTATCGCCCGTATCGCTGGTGAAACCGCACCGCTGCTGTTTACCGCCCTCTCCAACCAGTTCTGGAGTACGGACATGATGCAGCCGATCGCCAACCTGCCGGTGACGATCTTTAAATTTGCGATGAGCCCATTCGCGGAATGGCAGCAGCTGGCCTGGGCCGGGGTGCTGATCATCACCCTTTGCGTACTGTTGCTGAACATTCTGGCGCGCGTCATTTTCGCGAAGCAGAAACACGGTTAAATTTTTACGGCGCGGCACATCGCGGCGCCGAATGAGGAAATGAGTCAATGAGTATGGTTGATACTGCCCCGGGTAAGATTCAGGTTCGTGATTTGAACTTCTACTACGGCAAATTCCATGCCCTGAAGAATATCAACCTGGATATCGCGAAGAACCAGGTCACGGCATTTATCGGTCCGTCTGGCTGTGGTAAATCCACGCTGCTGCGCACCTTTAACAAAATGTATTCGCTCTATCCGGAGCAGCGCGCAGAAGGTGAAATTCTGCTGGACGGTGACAACATCCTGACCAATACCCAGGATATCGCCCTGCTGCGTGCGAAAGTGGGGATGGTGTTCCAGAAACCCACTCCGTTCCCGATGTCGATCTATGACAACATCGCCTTTGGTGTGCGTCTGTTTGAGAAGCTCTCCCGTGCGGATATGGACGAGCGCGTGCAGTGGGCATTGACCAAGGCCGCATTATGGAACGAAACCAAAGATAAACTTCACCAGAGCGGGTACTCTCTCTCCGGTGGTCAGCAGCAGCGTCTGTGCATTGCGCGCGGTATCGCCATTCGCCCGGAAGTCTTGCTGCTGGATGAGCCGTGCTCAGCCCTTGACCCGATCTCAACCGGGCGTATCGAAGAGCTGATCACCGAGCTGAAGCAGGATTACACCGTGGTGATCGTCACTCACAACATGCAGCAGGCTGCCCGTTGTTCTGACCACACGGCGTTTATGTACCTGGGCGAGTTGATTGAGTTCAGCGATACGGACGCGCTGTTCACCCGTCCTGCGAAGAAACAAACCGAAGATTATATTACTGGCCGCTACGGTTGATTTGCCTTAGTGCATGTGGAGAAACCATGGACAACCTCAATCTTAATAAACACATTTCCGGCCAGTTTAACGCAGAGCTGGAAAGCATTCGCACCCAGGTGATGACCATGGGCGGCATGGTCGAGCAGCAGCTTTCTGATGCGATTACGGCAATGCACAACCAGGACAGCGAGCTGGCGAAGCGCGTTATCGAAGGCGATCACAACGTCAATATGATGGAAGTCGCCATCGACGAAGCGTGCGTGCGCATCATTGCCAAGCGTCAGCCAACCGCGAGCGACCTGCGTCTGGTAATGGCGATCATCAAAACTATCGCCGAGCTGGAGCGTATTGGTGACGTGGCGGATAAAATCTGCCGTACCGCGCTGGAGAAATTCTCCCAGCAGCACCAGCCGCTGCTGGTGAGCCTGGAGTCTCTCGGTCGCCACACCGTGCAGATGCTGCACGATGTGCTGGACGCTTTCGCGCGCATGGATCTGGACGAAGCGGTCCGTATCTACCGTGAAGATAAGAAAGTTGACCAGGAATACGAAGGCATAGTGCGTCAGCTAATGACCTACATGATGGAAGATTCCCGTACCATTCCAAGCGTGCTGACCGCGCTGTTCTGCGCGCGCTCAATTGAGCGTATTGGCGACCGCTGCCAGAACATTTGCGAATACATCTTCTACTTCGTGAAGGGACAGGATTTCCGTCACGTGGGCGGCGACGAGCTGGACAAGCTGCTGGCGGGTAAAGATCCGAAAGAGTGATGTGTGTGGCGGGTGGCGCTATCGCTTACCCGCCCTACGATCCTTGTAGGCCGGATAAGCGTTAGCGCCATCCGGCTTTGTTTTTTCAGCGAGTAATATCCCACCCGCGCGCCTTCCACAATTCCGGCAGCTGCGCCAGGTCTGTAAAGGTCGTCACTTTTGGATGATCGATCGGCTTGTTGTGCGGATCGGCGCAGAAGTAAAACACCTCCATCCCCGCATCAATCCCCGACTGCGCGCCCGCAGACGAGTCATCCACCAGGATGCAGTTCTCCACGTTGACGTTCATCGCCTTCGCCGCGTGGAACATCAATGCCGGATCCGGCTTCCAGCGCTGGATATCGTAGCCGCTGAACAGTTTTTCCGGGAAGTGGTGCAACATGTCCAGCTTGCCGAGTGAATGCTGCATTTTGCTGACCGGGCCGTTAGAGACCACGCAGATCGGCACCGTCATCGCATCCAGCAGCGCGTTAGCGCCGGCGATAACTTCCAGCTCGGCGTCGAAGAGGCGTGCGACCTCGGCGCGGTACACCGGTTCCAGATCCGCTTTCGCCAGATCCACCCCGTGCTCTTCGTTAATGATGTCGATGATCTCGTACAGCTTCACGCCCTTAAAGCGTTTAAACACCTCTTCGAGATCGAGCGTAATGCCAAATTCCTGGAACATGGCGACATACGCGCGGGAACAAATGACCTCACTGTCGACCAGCGTACCGTCACAGTCGAAAAATACCGCTTCAATTCCGGACATGCCTTTCCCTTTTAACAAGTTTAACGTTTACGTACGACAGTTTAACGAGACGCAATCGTTGCCGTATAAGCAAAATCAATGAAAAAAGTATCCCGTAACCGCCACTATTGTCGCATTTTGGTATAGGATAGCGACGAATTTTCCCTCCTTGTTCGGAAATTGATGATGAGTCAACAACACACTACCCAGACATCTGGTCAGGGGCTGCTTGAGCGCGTGTTCAAACTGCGCGAGCACGGCACAACGGCACGCACCGAAGTGATCGCCGGTTTTACTACCTTCCTGACGATGGTCTATATCGTTTTCGTTAACCCGCAAATTCTGGGCGTGGCTGGCATGGACACCAGCGCCGTCTTTGTTACCACCTGTCTGATCGCGGCGCTTGGCAGCATCCTGATGGGCGTTTTCGCTAATCTGCCCGTGGCGTTGGCCCCGGCAATGGGTCTGAATGCGTTCTTTGCGTTCGTGGTGGTTCAGGCGATGGGCCTGCCGTGGCAGGTCGGGATGGGCGCTATTTTCTGGGGCGCGGTCGGCCTGCTGCTGCTGACCATCTTCCGTGTGCGCTACTGGATGATTGCGAACATTCCCGTGAGCCTGCGCGTGGGTATCACCAGCGGTATCGGTCTGTTTATCGGCATGATGGGGCTGAAAAACGCTGGCGTAATCGTGGCGAACCCGGAAACGCTGGTGAGTATTGGTAACCTGACCTCTCACAGCGTGCTGCTGGGCGTGCTGGGCTTCTTTATTATCGCGATCCTGGCGTCGCGTAACATCCACGCTGCGGTGCTGGTCTCTATCATCGTGACCACGCTGCTGGGCTGGATGCTGGGTGACGTGCATTACAGCGGTATTGTCTCTGCGCCACCGAGCGTTTCTACCGTGATTGGTCACGTTGATCTGGCGGGCTCGCTGAACCTGGGTCTGGCCGGAGTGATTTTCTCCTTCATGCTGGTCAACCTGTTTGACTCCTCCGGTACGCTGATTGGCGTGACGGACAAAGCGGGTCTGGCGGACGAGAAAGGCAAATTCCCGCGCATGAAGCAGGCGCTGTATGTGGATAGCATCTCGTCCGTTGCGGGTTCTTTCATCGGCACCTCGTCTGTTACCGCTTACATTGAATCCTCTTCGGGCGTGTCCGTGGGTGGCCGTACTGGCCTGACGGCGGTAGTCGTGGGTCTGCTGTTCCTGCTGGTGATCTTCCTCTCTCCGCTGGCGGGGATGGTGCCACCGTACGCGGCAGCTGGCGCGCTGATCTACGTCGGCGTGCTGATGACCTCGAGCCTGGCGCGCGTGAAGTGGGAAGATCTGACGGAAGCCGTTCCGGCGTTTATTACCGCGGTGATGATGCCGTTCAGCTTCTCGATCACCGAAGGTATCGCGCTGGGCTTTATCTCGTACTGTGTGATGAAGATCGGTACCGGCCGTTTCCGCGAACTCAGCCCGTGCGTGATGATTGTGGCGCTGCTGTTTGTGCTCAAGATTGTGTTTATTGACGCGCACTAAGGTGCGGTTTGTGGTGTCAGGTGGCGCTTCGCTTACCTGACCTACTGATGAGTGTAGGCCCGGTAAGCGAAGCGCCACCGGGCTTTTTTATCAGCTTTTAACCCGCTTAATATAATCCCCAAACGCAGTCAACTGACCAGAGAGATGATCACGCGTACTCTGATCCACCACTTCACCCGTCTGCGGGTCGACTTTGTTCTGAATCACGCCGCCCATAAATTCCGGCTTGTTCATCACCATCGCATCCAGGAACACCAGGATCTGTCGCAGGTGATACTGGCAGCGCGCACCGCCGATGGCGCCCATTGAGCTGGTCTGGATCAGCACCGGTTTGCCTGACAGCGGCTGCTCCGGTAAACGGGATAACCAGTCAATCGCGTTCTTCAGACCCCCCGGAACCGAGTAGTTATATTCTGGCGTTACAATTACTACACCATCAGCCTGACGGATCTGCTCGGCTATCGCCTCCACGCTGTGCGGGAACCCTTCTTCCTGCTGAACGTCAGCATCATAAAGCGGGATGTCGCCAATAGACGGCAGGGCGCTGATCTCCATTCCCGCAGGCGCTAGCTGTGGCAGCGTGCGCGCTACCATCCCGTTAAACGAACCTTTGCGCAGGCTTCCCAGTAACGTAACAACTTTCAACGTATCAGACATGATTACTCCTGTTTCATCATGATGACCCTGGACGGATCAGCTATGGGTGTATGCTTTTTCTACCGGTAAACTGGTTAATCGCATCAGGCGCGCGGCGGGCTCGTTGGCGCGCTCAGGTACATCCGGAAGACTACGCCAACCGCGAATACTGTCAAACTCCCAGATTTTCAGCCGTTCGATGGCGGGGCTCACCGCAACGGACCAGATCAGTACGTCCTCAGCGTCGCTGAGCGCCTCTACCAGCGACGCTTTCGCGGCACGCAGGCGTCCGGAGCCGGGAAGCAGCTGCAACAGGCTGGCGTCGTCTGATGCCGCGCCGCTCAGTTTACGGATGCTCTGGCGAAGGGTGATGAGCTGCGCTCTGGCTTCTACGGGATCGTTCTGGTTACGTATCCACAGCTTTTCATTGCTGGAGAGCGGGTATTCATCGAGCGCGTTAGCACCATGGAAGCTGCGCGTGACGCGTTGCAGCTCCATATCCAGGCCGCAATCACCTTCAGTCGTCAGCGCGACGCCAACAATGTTGCCAGTGTACGCAATGGAAAAATGGGGGAGTGCCGGGTCCGCAAAAACCGGGCGACCTTCTGGCTGGGTGAGTATGTCCGGTAGTTCGCTGGTGCCGTACAGCATAAAAAGCAGTTCTGCGAGGAGCGCTCTGGAGGCTAAAAACCGCGTCCTGCGGTGTTCAGGTAGTTTGAGCGCCTCACTGTGACAGGCTGAAGAAATTCTGGCCGATACGAGATGCCCTTCCGTTAATGTTCCTCGTGCAAAGTGCGTAGCCATTTTTCGCTCCCTGATAATGGTCGTAGTCGGTTAAACGGTTACATGATTATCGCTTAACTCAGCTTCTGTTTTAATCAGTAAATAGAAATAAGAGAAGCCTGAGGACCGAACTTTACATTATCTTAGGCAAAAACCTGACCTGGCGCGGTATACAGGGCTTTTATAGTTTCGCGCAGCCAGATAATTTTCGGATTATGGCTGTTCCGCTTATGCCAGATTAGCGTGAAGGGTACGGTCAGCTTTTCTGCCTGCGCCTCATCGATGGGAATGGGAAGGCAGACCAGATTACGCTGGTGGAGTTGATTGTAGTGATGGCAGTAGTAGGGCGCAGTGGCAATGTAGTTGTGGTCCGGCTGAGCCGCCATAAACATCGACTGTTCAAAGCCGGGCAGGCTCATGGCGACGTTGCGCTTCCGGCCCATCTCTTTTAGCACTTCATCAAGCGCCCAGGTATCGCTGCGCTCCCAGAAGATGCTGATATGCGGGTAGCGCAGAAACGTCTCAAGGTTCCACGCTTCGTGAAGTGCCGGATGATCTTCTCGCAGATAGACGCACGGACGGTCGCTGAACAGGATTTCGTAGTCAATAAACCACGGCATCAGCTTTAGCAGCTCGCGGGAGCGCGGGTGCGTTTCGCGACCGGTAAAACCGAGATCGACCTCCCCGCGCGTAATGGCGTCCAGCGAATCATAATCCCACTGGCGCAACTTCACCGTCGCCTGTGGGTAGCGCTCATTCACCTGCTCCAGCAGGGTGTTGAAGCGAATCAGCATCAGCGGCGTTTCGGCGGCGAGCACAAACTTGAGCCCGCCTGGAGAGCTATGGTGGAATTTATCGACGATCTGATTGCCAATCTGCATCCAGTCGGCCAGATCCTGTTCCAGACTCACCGTTAGCGGCGTGGGCAGTAGCCCTAAAGGCGTTTTCACAAACAGCGGATCGTCGAACCAGTCGCGCAGCTTCGCCAGCGATTTACTCACTGCGGACGGCGTCACGTTCATTCGCTTCGCGGCTTTGGTGACGCTGCGCTCCTGCAACAACAACTGCAGGCAAAGTAAAAGATTAAGATCGAGACTGCTGATGGGCTTCTTCATAGTGCGCCGCGGGCTGGATGACCATAAGTAAGGTAATGCAGAGTATGCTACAGCCAATCAGAACCCCGATCAGCATATTCAGCGCGTTAAGGCCGATCACCGCCGCCAGCCAAATCCACAGCGACGAACCGCAGACCTGCGCAATGCCCAGCACCGAGCTTGCCACGCCTGCCCGCAGTGAGAACGGGCCAAGCGCCTGACTCATCGCCACGCCGAAGCCGCCGGAGAATCCGGCGCAGATCAGGGTCATACCCACCAGCATCAGCGCATGTGAGGTGGCGGTCGCCAGAATCACGCCTGCGGCGAGAAACAGCGTCTGTGAAGTGAGCATCAGCGTGCGCTGGCGGAAGATATTGAGCGCAAAGGGCATCGAGAATGAAACCGCCATGCTGACCATCGCATTGAGCGCCATCACCGTCGAATACTCACCGCGATCGAAGCCTATCGTCTCCATCAGTAACACCGGGGAAACGTTTACATAGGTGAGGATCACCGCCACGCTGAGCGTGATGATGGCCAGGCGGCTCAGGAAAAAGCGATTCAGAAGCTTTTCAGCCGGATGAATGGTAGCAGCGTGGTGCGTCTGCTGCGAACCGGGATGGGTCTCTTTCAACACCGTCACGGACAGTATAAAGACGATGGCGCCCATTGTGGCCATAGTCCAGAAAAGGCTCTGCCATGGAAATTTCAGCATGATCAGGTAGCCTACAACCGGTGCCAGCACCGGGATGATGCAGGTAATGCCGTTCAGCATCGACAGCACCCTGGCGCGGCGCTGGGCGCTCAAGGTATCGCGCAGAATGGCAAACGCCACCACGTAACAGCCGCCCGCGCCAATGCCCTGGATAAAGCGCCCTGACAGGAACATTGTGCTTTCCTGAGCCATTGAACACAGTACCGATGCCAGCGTAAAGATAACCGCCCCCGTAATGGCGACGGGTTGACGGCCGGCTCTGTCCGCGATTTTCCCGGCAAATACCATTGATGACGCCATACCCGCGAGGTAGGCCGAAAACGCGATGTGCAGTTGCGCCTCGCTGGCACCCAGATCGCGGGCAATATGCGGTAGCCCCACCAGATACATATCAATACCGGACGGATACAGCAGAACTAATGCGAAACTACAAAACAGAAAACGAGCCATAAATCCCCCATAGATGCAGGCAAGCAGGATAGGGGGCATGGGGGGATTAAGCGAGTTGCCATTGGGACAATGGTGATTTCCCTGGAGGAAATCACCATGTTCTATCGGGGATTACTTACCAATACAAAAGCTTGAGAAAATTCGTCCAAGCAGATCGTCCGACGTAAACTCCCCGGTGATCTCGCTCAGGTTCTGCTGCGCCAGACGCAGTTCCTCCGCCAGCAGCTCGCCGGCCCAAGCGCCGATCAGCTGGGCTTTGCCCTGCTCAAGGTGGCGAGCCGCCTCTTCCAGCGCCTGCAAGTGACGACGACGCGCCAGGAAGCCGCCCTCCATACTGGTGTCGAAGCCCATGCTCTGTTTGAGGTGGTTACGCAGGGCTTCCACGCCTTCCCCGGTACGGGCCGACAGACGAATAAGTGAGTGGCCATTCACATCGCTGATGCCCAGCGTTTCGCCGGTAACGTCGGCCTTATTGCGCACCACGGTGATCGGCAGTTTGGCCGGGAGACGGGCGATAAAGTCTGGCCAGATTTCAGCCGGGTCAACGGCGTCGGTCGTGGTGCCGTCCACCATAAACAACACGCGGTCGGCCTGCTCGATCTCCTGCCAGGCGCGTTCGATACCGATACGCTCGACTTCATCGCTCGCATCGCGCAGGCCAGCGGTATCGATGATGTGCAGCGGCATGCCGTCGATATGGATATGCTCGCGCAGAACATCGCGGGTGGTACCGGCTATGTCGGTCACGATCGCCGCTTCACGGCCCGCCAGGGCGTTCAGCAGGCTTGATTTCCCGGCGTTGGGGCGACCAGCAATGACCACCTTCATGCCCTCACGCAGCAGGCTGCCCTGGCGCGCTTCGGCGCGAACGGCATCCAGATCGTTCATCACCTGGTTGAGCTGGGCTTCGATTTTGCCGTCAGAAAGGAAGTCAATCTCCTCGTCCGGGAAGTCGATAGCCGCTTCAACATAGATTCGCAGGTGAGTAAGTGCTTCCACAAGGTGATTCACGCGTGCGGAAAATGCCCCCTGCAACGAGTTCAGCGCGGAGCGGGCTGCCTGTTCGGAACTGGCGTCGATCAGGTCGGCAATCGCTTCGGCCTGAGCCAGGTCGAGCTTATCGTTCAGGAAGGCACGCTCGGAGAACTCACCCGGCTTCGCAATGCGCAGGCCAGGCAGGGTCAGAATACGTTTTAACAGCAGGTCGAGGATCACCGGGCCGCCGTGACCCTGAAGCTCCAGCACGTCTTCGCCGGTAAAGGAGTTTGGGCCGGGGAACCACAGCGCAATGCCCTGGTCCAGCGAGGTGCCGTCGGCATCTTTAAATGGCAGATAATCAGCGTAGCGCGGCTTTGGCAGTTTACCCAGCACCGCTTCGGCCACCTCACGCGCCTTCAGGCCGGAGATGCGCAGAATGCCTACACCACCGCGTCCCGGTGGGGTTGCCTGGGCGACGATAGTGTCGTTATGGCTCATGGTTGCTCTCGTTCAATACAAATAAAAAAGGCGGTCAATCGACCGCCCTTATTTTAGCGTTAAGTTACCGAATCAGGACTTTTTCTTTTCGCGGCTATGCAGGCCACGTTTTTCCAGACCACGGTAAATCAGCTGCTGCTGGATGATGGTCACCAGGTTGCTGACGATATAGTACAGCACCAGACCTGACGGGAACCACAGGAAGAACACGGTGAAGATGACCGGCATAAAGGTCATGATCTTCTGCTGCATCGGGTCAGTCACGGTGGTCGGAGACATCTTCTGGATGAAGAACATCGTCACGCCCATCAGGATCGGCAGGATGTAGTACGGGTCCTGTGCGGACAGGTCATGGATCCACAGGGCGAACGGCGCGTGGCGCAGCTCAACGGAACCCATCAGCATGTAGTACAGCGCAAGGAAGATTGGCATCTGAATCAGCAGCGGGAAGCAACCACCCAGTGGGTTCACTTTTTCTGCTTTATACAGGGCCATCATCTCCTGGCTCTGACGCTGTTTGTCATCGCCCAGACGCTCACGCATAGCCTGAATCTTCGGCTGTAGCATACGCATCTTCGCCATGGAGGTGTACTGCGCTTTAGTCAGCGGGTACATGATGCCACGAACGATAAAGGTGATAACGATGATGGAGAAGCCCCAGTTACCCAGGAAGCTGTGGATGAACTTCAGCAGCTTAAACAGCGGCTGAGAGATGAACCACAACCAACCGTAATCAACGGTCAGATCCAGGTGCGGCGCAACGGCAGCCATTTTGTCCTGGATTTCCGGGCCGACCCACAGGGTGCTTGCCAGCTTACCGGTTTGACCCGGCTGCACCAGAACCGGCTGAGATTTGTAGCCGATGGCTGCAATACCGTTGCCGAGGTTCGCGGTGTAGAAGTTGTTCGTACCGTCGTTATTCGGTACCCACGCCGTCGCGAAATACTGTTGCAGCATTGCGACCCAACCGCCTTTAGAGCTGACGTTCAGGTTTTCGTTATCGGCAATGGTGTCGAATTTGTATTTCTCGTACTTAGTATCTGGCGTGGAGTAAGCCGCGCCACGGAAGGTATGCAGCGCAAAGTTGCTGCTTCCGGTGTCACGGTGAGACGGCAGATTGATGGACTGCTTCAGCTGACCAAAGGTAGAGATTTCCAGCGGTTTCGCACCGGTGTTCTGTACGCTGTAGCCCACGTTCACCGCATATTCACCGCGTTTCAGGGTGAAGGTTTTGGTGAAGGTGTTGCCTGCCGCGTCGGTGTAGGTCATCGGAATAACCAGTTCGTTCTGGCCATCAGCCAGCACAAAGGTGTCATTCTCGACGTTATACAGTGGACGCGCACCGTTCGCCGGGTTATCCGGGCCATCACGACCGGTCAGGCCGCTCTGTGCCTGGTAGATAAACTCAGGCGTGGTTTCCAGTAACTGGAACGGTTCGGTAGACTTCAGCTCTTTCGGGTAGGTCAACAGCAGCGCCTGCTCAACATCACCACCACGGGTGTTGATAGTCAGCTCAAGCACATCGGTCTTAACCGTAATCTGTTTCCCCTGGCCACTGGCCGGTACGCCCTGGTCGGCGGCGCTACCCGCTGCGGTGGTCGTGGTCTGCGTGGTCTGCTGCTGGGGTTGAGGATTTTTATCCTGCTCCCATGCCTGCCAGATCATGAAAGACACGAACAACAAAGCGATGATAAGAAGATTGCGTTGCGAATCCATCGTTAGTGTTCTCTGGTATCAAAAGGTCCTGGAGGGACGGGGTCGTCTCCACCTGGGTGTAAAGGGTGGCATTTTAATACGCGTTTCACCGTCAACCAACTGCCTTTTATCACTCCAAACCTGCGCAATGCCTCAATTCCGTAGCTTGAGCATGTTGGCGTGAAACGGCAATGTGGCCCGAGTAGCGGACTAATCAGGCGTTGATAGACCCGAATGAGGGCTATCAGGACCCGCGAGCCAGGCGACAGTGGCGGCGCCATAATTTTTCCAACGCTTCCGAGAGAGCACGGTTATCGAGGTCGGCAACCCCTTTTTTAGCCACCACCACGAAATCCATTGAAGGCAGTTCGTGCTGACGTAAACGGAAGCTTTCACGCGTCAGACGTTTAATCCGGTTGCGTTCATGCGCACGCTTAACGTTTTTCTTGGCGACTGTGAGACCGATGCGGGGATGCCCCAGCGAATTTTGGCGGCCGAGGATGGTGATTTGCGGCGTGCCAGCCCGTAGTGGCTGCTGGAAGACGAAAGTGAAATGAGTGGGAGTTAACAAACGTAACTCCCTGGGAAATGCGAGCTTAACCACTCAGGGGTTAGCTTTATTACTTGGAAACGGTCAGACGAGCGCGGCCTTTAGCACGACGACGTGCCAGAACCTGACGACCATTTTTAGTAGCCATACGAGCACGGAAGCCGTGAGAACGGTTGCGCTTCAGTACAGACGGTTGAAAAGTGCGTTTCATGGCGATTTCTACCTAAACTTGAATAAATTCACTGACTTTTGCGTATACCCGAACGAGATTCGAACGACTAACGCCTCAGCGTGGGTGATTAAAGAGGCCGGATTGTAATAATTGTACACTCCGGAGTCAATTCTCTTTCCTTAAATCCCTGCGTATTTCCGCACGATTTCGCGTGGAAAATGAGCAACGAACGACGCAGGAAGATGAGCATCACGCGCCGGGTCGAGGATTATACGGGCTCGCCAACAAAGCGCAAGGATCCTCCTGGATCTTCGTTAGATCATTTAAGCCCAAAATTGTCTGTGCTCATTAAATTTTCCAATATGCGGCCTAAATCGCGAGGCACTCGCGTCAGGATCGTTTACACTTACCCGATTCCGGATCTTCCTGTGGATAAATCGGGAAGAATCTGTGAGAAACAGAAGATCTCTGGCTCAGTTTAGGCTATGATCCGCGGTCCTGATCGGGATCCAGCGATCCTGGCCGGACATAAACACAACATCGTTCAGGCTGTATCAACGATAGCGTGTATAACCGCAGATAGCGGTTCGCACATCACCCTGATGGGGTCATGTCGATGTGCGCCAACAATCATGAATATTCAATAGTTTTCTTTTATTGTTCGAGTGGAGTCCGCCGTGTCACTTTCGCTTTGGCAGCAGTGTCTTGCCCGATTGCAGGATGAGTTACCAGCCACAGAATTCAGTATGTGGATCCGCCCATTGCAGGCGGAACTGAGCGATAACACGCTGGCTTTGTACGCGCCAAACCGTTTCGTGCTCGATTGGGTAAGGGATAAATACCTTAATAACATCAATGGACTGCTGAACGATTTCTGCGGGTCAGATGCCCCACAGCTGCGTTTTGAAGTGGGCACAAAGCCGGTCACCCAAACCGTTCGTGAAGTTGTCAATGTGGCAGCCCCTGCACAGGCGGCGCCCGCTCCAGCGCCTCGCGTTGCACCGGCTCGTCAGGGCTGGGATAACGTTCCGGCCCCCGCTGAGCCTACCTACCGCTCTAATGTTAACGTGAAACACACGTTCGATAACTTCGTTGAAGGTAAGTCGAACCAGTTGGCGCGCGCGGCGGCCCGCCAGGTTGCCGATAATCCCGGTGGTGCTTACAACCCGCTGTTCCTTTATGGCGGCACGGGTCTCGGTAAAACGCACCTGCTGCATGCGGTGGGCAACGGCATTATGGCGCGTAAGCCCAATGCCAAAGTAGTGTATATGCACTCCGAACGCTTCGTTCAGGACATGGTAAAAGCCCTGCAAAACAATGCGATCGAAGAGTTTAAACGCTACTACCGTTCCGTTGATGCGCTGCTGATCGATGACATCCAGTTCTTTGCCAATAAAGAACGATCGCAGGAAGAGTTTTTCCACACCTTTAACGCCCTGCTGGAAGGCAATCAGCAGATCATTTTGACCTCGGATCGTTATCCAAAAGAGATCAACGGCGTTGAAGATCGTCTCAAATCCCGCTTCGGCTGGGGCCTGACCGTGGCGATCGAGCCGCCGGAGCTGGAAACCCGCGTCGCGATCCTGATGAAAAAAGCCGACGAGAACGACATTCGCCTGCCGGGTGAAGTGGCGTTCTTTATTGCCAAGCGCCTGCGTTCCAACGTTCGTGAGCTGGAAGGGGCACTGAACCGCGTTATCGCCAACGCCAATTTTACCGGTCGTGCGATCACCATCGATTTTGTGCGTGAAGCGCTGCGCGATTTGTTGGCATTGCAGGAAAAACTGGTCACCATCGACAATATTCAGAAGACGGTGGCTGAGTACTACAAGATCAAAGTGGCAGATTTACTGTCTAAACGTCGTTCCCGCTCGGTGGCGCGTCCGCGTCAGATGGCGATGGCGCTGGCAAAAGAGCTCACCAACCACAGCCTGCCGGAAATCGGTGATGCGTTTGGTGGCCGTGACCATACGACCGTGCTGCACGCCTGTCGCAAGATTGAGCAGTTACGCGAAGAAAGCCACGACATAAAAGAAGATTTTTCCAATTTAATCAGAACATTATCATCGTGACGCTATGAAATTTACCGTTGAACGTGAACATTTATTAAAACCGCTGCAACAGGTGAGTGGCCCATTAGGCGGCCGCCCTACGCTGCCTATTCTTGGAAACCTGCTGCTTCAGGTCGCTGACGGTACGCTGTCGCTGACCGGCACAGATCTGGAAATGGAAATGATCGCGCGCGTTACGCTGACTCAGCCGCACGACGCGGGCGCGACCACGGTTCCGGCACGTAAATTCTTTGATATTTGCCGTGGGCTGCCGGAAGGCGCTGAAATCGCCGTGCAGCTGGAGGGCGACCGCATGCTGGTGCGCTCTGGCCGCAGCCGTTTCTCCCTCTCCACGCTGCCCGCTGCGGACTTCCCGAACCTGGATGACTGGCAGAGCGAAGTTGAATTTACCCTGCCGCAGGCGACGATGAAGCGTCTGATTGAAGCCACGCAGTTCTCTATGGCGCATCAGGACGTTCGTTACTACTTAAACGGCATGCTGTTCGAAACCGAAGGTGAAGAGCTGCGTACCGTGGCTACAGACGGTCACCGTCTGGCGGTCTGTTCTATGCCGATTGGCGATTCACTGCCAAACCATTCGGTGATCGTACCGCGTAAAGGCGTAATTGAACTGATGCGTATGCTCGACGGCGGCGACACCCCGCTGCGCGTGCAGATTGGTAGCAACAATATTCGTGCCCACGTGGGCGATTTTGTCTTCACATCGAAGCTGGTAGACGGACGTTTCCCGGATTATCGCCGCGTATTGCCGAAGAACCCGGACAAAACGCTGGAGGCAGGTTGCGACATCCTCAAGCAGGCGTTCGCGCGCGCCGCTATTCTCTCCAACGAGAAATTCCGCGGCGTACGTCTGTACGTGAGTGAAAACCAGATCAAAATCACCGCCAACAACCCGGAGCAGGAAGAGGCAGAAGAGATTCTGGACGTCACCTACGCCGGGGCTGAGATGGAAATCGGCTTCAACGTCAGCTATGTGCTGGATGTGCTGAATGCACTGAAATGCGAGAACGTTCGCATCCTGCTGACTGACTCCGTTTCGAGCGTACAGATTGAAGATGCCGCATCACAGTCGGCTGCTTATGTTGTCATGCCAATGAGACTGTAATGTCGCTCACCCGTCTGTTGATCCGCGACTTTCGCAACATCGAGAGCGCGGATCTCGCTTTATCCCCTGGCTTTAATTTCCTGGTTGGCGCGAACGGCAGCGGCAAAACCAGCGTGCTGGAAGCCATCTATACGCTCGGTCATGGCCGGGCGTTTCGCAGTTTGCAGATTGGTCGCGTGATTCGCCACGAGCAGGATGCGTTTGTGCTGCATGGGCGCTTGCAGGGTGCCGAGCGGGAAACCGCCATCGGCCTGACCAAAGACAAGCAGGGCGACAGCAAGGTGCGCATCGACGGCACCGACGGCCACAAGGTGGCGGAGCTGGCACTGCTGATGCCGATGCAGCTGATTACGCCGGAGGGGTTTACTTTACTCAACGGCGGCCCCAAATACAGAAGAGCGTTCCTCGACTGGGGATGCTTTCACAATGAAGCCGGTTTCTTTAACGCCTGGAGCAATCTGAAGCGTCTGCTTAAACAGCGTAACGCCGCATTGCGCCAGGTCACGCGCTACGCCCAGCTGCGTCCGTGGGACATGGAATTAATTCCTCTTGCGGAACAAATCAGCCGCTGGCGTGCCGAATACAGCGCAGGTATCGCCGAAGACATGGCCGACACCTGCAAACAGTTTTTACCCGAGTTCTCTCTCACCTTCTCTTTCCAGCGTGGCTGGGAAAAAGAGACGGATTATGCCGAGGTGTTAGAGAGAAGCTTCGAGCGCGATCGCATGTTGACCTACACCGCGCACGGCCCGCACAAGGCGGATTTCCGCATTCGTGCCGACGGTGCGCCGGTGGAAGACACGCTGTCGCGCGGGCAGCTGAAGCTCCTGATGTGCGCGCTGCGCCTGGCGCAGGGGGAGTTCCTCACCCGCGAAAGTGGGCGACGCTGCCTGTACCTGATAGATGATTTTGCCTCGGAACTTGACGACGCGCGGCGCGGGCTACTTGCCAGCCGCTTAAAAGCCACGCAGTCGCAGGTTTTCGTCAGCGCCATTAGCGCTGAACACGTTATGGACATGTCGGACGAAAATTCGAAGATGTTTACCGTGGAAAAGGGTAAAATAACGGATTAACCCAAGTTGAAATGAGCGAGAAACGTTGATGTCGAATTCTTATGACTCCTCCAGTATCAAAGTCCTGAAAGGACTGGATGCGGTGCGTAAGCGCCCGGGTATGTATATCGGCGACACGGATGACGGCACCGGTCTGCACCACATGGTATTCGAGGTGGTAGATAACGCTATCGACGAAGCGCTCGCGGGTCACTGTAAAGACATCGTGGTCACGATCCATGCGGACAACTCCGTGTCCGTTACCGATGATGGTCGTGGCATCCCAACCGGTATTCACCCGGAAGAGGGCGTATCTGCTGCGGAAGTTATCATGACCGTTCTGCACGCAGGCGGTAAGTTCGATGATAACTCCTATAAAGTTTCCGGCGGTCTGCACGGCGTAGGCGTATCCGTAGTAAACGCCCTGTCGCAGAAGCTGGAGCTGGTTATCCAGCGCGAAGGCAAAATTCACCGCCAGATTTACACCCATGGTGTGCCGCAGGCACCGCTGGCCGTTACCGGTGATACCGACAAAACCGGTACCATGGTGCGTTTCTGGCCGAGCCTTGAAACCTTCACCAACGTCACCGAATTCGAGTACGAGATCCTGGCGAAACGCCTGCGTGAACTGTCGTTCCTGAACTCCGGCGTGTCGATTCGACTGCGCGACAAACGCGACAACAAAGAAGACCACTTCCACTACGAAGGCGGTATCAAGGCGTTCGTTGAGTATCTGAACAAGAACAAAACGCCAATTCACCCGAATATCTTCTACTTCTCTACTGAAAAAGACGGTATCGGCGTGGAAGTGGCACTGCAGTGGAACGATGGTTTCCAGGAAAACATCTACTGCTTTACCAACAACATTCCACAGCGCGATGGCGGTACTCACCTTGCGGGCTTCCGCGCGGCGATGACCCGTACCCTGAACGCCTACATGGACAAAGAAGGCTACAGCAAAAAAGCGAAAGTCAGCGCCACCGGTGACGATGCCCGTGAAGGCCTGATTGCCGTGGTCTCCGTGAAGGTGCCGGATCCGAAATTCTCCTCACAGACCAAAGACAAGCTGGTCTCTTCTGAGGTGAAATCGGCGGTTGAACAGCAGATGAACGAACTGCTGAGCGAATACCTGCTGGAAAACCCGTCCGACGCGAAAATCGTGGTGGGTAAAATTATCGATGCGGCGCGTGCCCGTGAAGCGGCGCGTAAAGCCCGTGAAATGACCCGCCGTAAAGGCGCGCTGGACCTGGCAGGCCTGCCGGGCAAACTGGCTGACTGCCAGGAACGCGATCCGGCGCTGTCCGAACTGTACCTCGTGGAAGGGGACTCCGCGGGCGGTTCTGCGAAGCAGGGCCGTAACCGCAAGAACCAGGCGATTCTGCCGCTGAAGGGTAAAATCCTCAACGTTGAGAAAGCGCGCTTCGACAAGATGCTCTCTTCTCAGGAAGTGGCGACGCTCATCACCGCGCTCGGCTGCGGCATCGGTCGCGACGAGTACAACCCGGACAAACTGCGCTATCACAGCATCATCATCATGACCGATGCGGACGTCGACGGCTCGCACATTCGTACGCTGCTGTTGACCTTCTTCTATCGTCAGATGCCGGAAATCGTTGAGCGCGGCCACGTCTACATTGCCCAGCCGCCGCTGTATAAAGTGAAGAAAGGCAAGCAGGAACAGTACATTAAAGATGACGAGGCGATGGATCAGTACCAAATCGCGATCGCCCTTGATGGTGCGACCCTGCACGCAAACTCCAGCGCGCCAGCGCTGGCCGGTGAACCGCTGGAGCGTCTGGTCTCCGAGTTCAACGCCACGCAGAAAATGATTGGCCGTATGGAGCGTCGCTATCCGAAAGCGCTGCTGAAAGAGCTGATTTATCAGCCGACCCTGACCGAAGCCGATCTGAGCGACGAGCAGACCGTCACCCGCTGGGTGAACACCCTGGTGAGCGAGCTGAACGAGAAAGAGCAGCACGGCAGCCAGTGGAAGTTTGACGTTCAGCAGAACGCTGAGCAGCAGTTCGAGCCGATTGTTCGCGTGCGTACCCACGGCGTCGATACCGACTACCCGCTGGAGCACGAGTTTGTTACCGGTCCGGAATACCGCCGTATCTGCACCCTCGGCGAGAAGCTGCGTGGTCTGATCGAAGACGACGCGTTTATCGAACGTGGCGAGCGTCGTCAGCCGGTAGCCAGCTTCGAACAGGCGCTGGAGTGGCTGGTGAAAGAGTCCCGTCGTGGCCTCTCTATTCAGCGTTATAAAGGCCTGGGCGAAATGAACCCGGACCAGCTGTGGGAAACCACCATGGATCCGGAAAGCCGTCGCATGCTGCGCGTCACCGTTAAAGACGCAATCGCAGCGGATCAGCTGTTCACTACCCTGATGGGTGACGCGGTTGAACCACGTCGCGCCTTCATCGAAGAGAACGCCCTGAAAGCGGCGAATATCGATATTTAACGGTTGTTTTTGTGGGGCTCATTCCAAATGATGTCTCATAAAGAATGCAGTCGGCTAATAACAAAAAAGAGAGTGACATGATGTCACTCTCTTTTTTTTACTTATATTTGAATATCAATAAAACGAAGTCGATCTCATTGATGTGATCCTCGCCCAGGAGTATATACCCCGATAAAGAGTATGGTGGTCTGTTAAAGTTGAAATCGGTACGGAAAAAGGATTAAACCGTATGAGCAGCAGGAGCGATATTATCGGGGCCGATGAATGGCAGGTAACGACCCGCAGCGGCCTCGTCTACAGTGAGGTCCTCGGTTGGATCGACCTGGGGCATGCCAGGGGCGAAGATATTTCCCTGCTTCTGGCTGATTTCAGCAGCGGCGAAGCCAGTGGCAGACCTTATTACACGATTGCATACAATCAGAGAATGAATATCGGGAAAGGACTGGCCGGAACGGGTAAGTTTGTTCGCTGGGAAATAAAACGTGGGCGCTCGATGTCAGAAATTAACAGCATTGCCCTGGCTATGATGATGGATACCGCGAGAAATTTTGAAAATTACCAGTCCCGCGCTTTTTTCAGTTGGTACACCGATAGCGGGTTCAGCGGAGAAGACCTGGTGTCGGATCTGCTCGGTTTTTACAGGGCGCTGATTCCTTCGGATTACCGGGCTCAGTTGCGGCCTGTCAGTCGTGAAAGCGCACTACGCCGCTGGGATCATTACGGACCGATCGGTAATTTCAAGAACCGGGGTTTTCTTCCATTGATTTTTCCCGACCCTGATGACCTTAATATCCGGCATGAACCCTATAAAGGCCCGCTTCCCCGCTTTATGAGGTGGGTAACGCCGTTTGATAACTTCAGTTCAGACATTGTTCGTATTCTTAACGATAACGGCACATATCATTCCTTCTTTACCCACTCAGGACGACGTTGAGCATGAAAAAGTTAGCCATATTCTCAGGGCTGGCCATTGTGATTGTCACGGTCATATACCTCCTTTTGCCGTATGAGCCTGAGATGACATACCGTGAATCAGATAGGGTTCGCTATCATCTTTACACCCCAGAATCGATTAAGCAGGCACCACGCCTTTCAACGGATTATACCTTCAGTCACTCTGCTGCAAATGGACAGCCGGACACCGCTGGGGTGTGCTTTAGCGGGGTATCTGATACCGCTGCACTTAAACAATATCTTGTTTTGCGTGGCTATTCCTTTGCGAGAAAAGCCCCGGCCGGGGAGCTGTGGACGTCAGAACGTAGTCAGGATGTGTACTTCACTGTTATAAGCAGAGTTTCGCCTGGTAAGCAGGTTTGCCTGTATGAATCAGATCGTTAATCTGCGCTTTTAGCGCGGCTTTTTTATGGGCGCAGGCATATCCAGCGACATCACGGACGGTAAACGGCTCGCCAGCGTATCTATCGCTATTCTTACCCTCAGCGGCAGATGCGGCGTCTGCTGCCAGACTGCATGAACGTCGAAGCGCACGTCCGGTGCCTGCTTTAAAAGCGGGATGAGTTTTCCCTGATGTATTTCTCTGCGGGCCATCCAGCAGGGCAACCACGCAAGGCCGTATCCGGCCAGCGCAGCGTCGCAGATTGCCTGTAAATCATCCATATTGAGCGATGAGCGGGGAGTAAAGGTGTGCGATCTCCCTTCGCTATCCATTAGCTGCCAGGGCAGCACTCTGCCTGATCGCAGATAGTTAATGGCAGTGTGGTGGGGTAAATCAGCAACGTTTTCTGGCTGGCCGTTCTTCATCAGGTAATCCGGGGCGGCACACAGCACCATGCGATGCTCGCCCAGCCTTCTGGCGACCAGCAGGCTGCTGTCCTGCAGCGTGCCGTTACGTACCGCCATATCAAAGCCTTCCTCTACCAGATCCACCACGCGGTCGCTGAATGACATTTCAAGCTCAAGCCCAGGATGTTCCTGCGTCAGTTCTATCAGCAGTGGCGCGACGCACTGGCGACCAAACAGAACCGGCATGGCGACGCGCAGGCGGCCGCTGACCTGCTGCTTCCCTGTTTCAAGCAGCGACTCCGCGCCCCGAATCTCCTCCAGCGCGCGCAGGCAGCGTTCATAAAAAAGCGCGCCGTTGTCGGTCAGCCTCTGGCTGCGGGTGGTACGCTGGAAAAGACGAACCCCCAGCCGCTCTTCAAGACGAGCAATGCTTTTTCCTACCGCCGAGCGCGACAAATGCAGACGGACGGCGGCCTGCGCAAAACTTCCCGCCTCAACGGCGACCACAAATACAGGTATATCCTTCAGCGTATCGGTCATGAATTGTATCCACTGCGTCATCAATTATGGGAAAACTTATCGCCACTGGCGACCAAACGTCAACGGTAGACTGTCAGTCCTAAAGCTTATTTGATGGCAGGAGAGAAAAATGACAGAAACAATGCAGCGCTGGTCAATGAACGCCCTTGGGCGCGAGAGCCTTCAGCTTGTTCAGGTGCCTGTGCCACAGCCAGGCCCGGGGGAGGTTCGCGTAAGGGTTAATGCCGTTGCGCTCAACTACCGGGATAAAATGGTGATTGAAGGCACGATGCCGATTCCGCTTTCCTTCCCGTTTACCCCAGCATCTGACATGGCAGGCGTGGTGGACAGCATTGGCGACGGCGTTACGCGTTTCAAACCCGGCGCACGCGTCATCTCAACCTTCTTCCCGGAATGGATCGACGGCAAGCCGCAGGCAGACGCGCGCGATTTGCCCTATAAAACGTCCGGTGGATACTTCCAGGGCATGCTGGCCGAATATGTGATTGTGAGTGAAAACGCGCTGGTGGCGTCCCCGGAAAGCCTGAATGACGCTGAGGCCAGCACGCTTCCTTGCGCGGGGCTTACCGCATGGTTCGCGCTGGTGGAGCGCGGTCATTTACGCGCCGGGCAATCGGTGCTGGTACAAGGCACGGGCGGTGTGGCGCTATTCGCTTTGCAGATAGCAAAAGCGCACGGCGCAGAAGTTATTGTTACGTCGGGGAGTGATGAAAAACTGGCACTAGCCAAAAAGCTGGGAGCCAGCCAGGGCATCAACCGACTGAAAGGCGACTGGGCTGAAAATACGCTGGCACTGACGCAGGATCGCGGCATCGACCACATTATCGAAACCGTGGGTGGGGAGAACCTGAGACATTCCCTTCGCGCGGTAGCCGTTCACGGGCGTATCTCCGTTATTGGCGTGCTGGCCGGAACGGACATTTCCCTGCCTGCTGGCGAGCTGCTGCTGAAATCCCCCGTCATTCAGGGGATTGGGGTTGGACACCGCCGGGCGCTGGAAGATTTCGTCCGTGCTGTTGATGTCACGGAGTTAAAACCGGTGATTGAACATCGCTATCGTTTTGACGAACTGGAACAGGCGCTTGAGCATCTGGATCGCGGTGCGTTTGGCAAAATCGTTCTCACCCGCGAGTGAGTTCTTGTTCCCGGGATAAATATAAAAGGGGCTTTTTGTTACGCAAGGTAGCTCTATTTTTGTGTGCTTAATCGCGTTAGCATGAAATAGCACTCATTTATCCCGGGGACCTCATGGCTATCAAACTCATTGCAATCGATATGGACGGCACGCTGCTGCTGCCAGACCACACTATCTCTCCTGCCGTTAAAAATGCGATCGCCGCCGCACGCGAAAAAGGCGTGAACGTGGTGCTCACCACCGGACGCCCGTATGCCGGGGTGCACAGCTACCTGAAAGAGCTGCACATGAACCAGCCTGGCGATTACTGCATCACCTATAACGGCGCACTGGTGCAAAAGGCAGCAGATGGCAGCACGGTGGCGCAAACTGCACTGAGCTATGATGACTACCTGTTCCTTGAAAAACTCTCCCGCGAAGTGGGCTCTCACTTCCACGCGCTCGATCGCAATACGCTTTACACCGCCAACCGCGATATCAGCTACTACACGGTGCACGAGTCCTACGTTGCAACCATTCCACTAGTGTTCTGCGAAGCGGAAAACATGGACCCGGCAACCCAGTTCCTGAAAGTGATGATGATTGATGAACCTGCGGTTCTCGACAAAGCCATCTCACGCATTCCGGCTGAGGTAAAAGAGAAATACACCGTGCTGAAAAGTGCGCCGTACTTCCTCGAAATCCTCGATAAACGCGTCAATAAAGGCACGGGTGTCAAATCGCTTGCCGATGCGCTGGGCATCAAGCCTGAGGAGATTATGGCGCTGGGCGACCAGGAAAACGATATTGCGATGATCGAATATGCAGGCATGGGCGTGGCGATGGATAACGCCATCCCGTCGGTGAAAGAAGTGGCGAACTTCGTCACCAAATCTAACCTGGAAGACGGCGTGGCTTATGCGATTGAGAAATTTGTCCTGTCCTAACAGCTGTCTGTAATCATCAGCCTCGGTTATCAACCGGGGCTTTTTTTTGCGCTGAATTTATCGAATTGTTCTTTTTGTGATCTGGATTGTAGTACAACATTAATTGATTGTACTACATTGTCACCACGGCAAAGGCGAAAGGACTCACGTTTGTACTGCAAAAGTGAGGCGAAATTCAGCGGTCGCGGTAAAGTAGTGATGGACTTACAGAGCACAAGGACTCTCCATGACACTCAATAAAACCGATCGCATTGTCATCACGCTGGGCACTCAGATTGTGGGTGGCAAATACGTTCCCGGTTCGCCGCTGCCAGCAGAGGCGGAACTGTGCGAGGAGTTTGAAACCTCGCGCAATATCATCCGGGAAGTGTTCCGCTCGCTGATGGCGAAGCGGCTGATTGAAATGAAGCGCTATCGCGGCGCGTTTGTTGCGCCGCGTAACCAGTGGAACTACCTCGATACCGATGTTCTGCAATGGGTACTGGAAAACGACTACGACCCACGGCTTATCGGCGCGATGAGCGAAGTCCGAAATCTGGTGGAACCGGCCATCGCCCGCTGGGCGGCAGAGCGCGCAACGTCAGGTGACCTGGCACAGATTGAGTCGGCGTTAAACGACATGATCGCCAATAACCAGAATCGGGAGGCGTTCAACGAGGCGGACATTCGCTACCACGAGGCGGTACTGCAGTCGGTGCATAACCCGGTGTTACAGCAGCTTAGCGTGGCGATCAGCTCGCTACAGCGAGCAGTATTTGAACGTACCTGGATGGGCGATGAGGCCAACATGCCGAAAACGCTTCAGGAACATAAAGCGCTGTTCGATGCGATACGGCATCAGGACGGCGATGCGGCAGAGCAGGCGGCGCTGACCATGATCGCCAGCTCGACACGAAGGTTGAAGGAAATCACATGACATCACGCTACATCGCAATTGACTGGGGATCGACCAATCTGCGCGCCTGGCTCTACCAGGGTGAGCAGTGTCTGGAAAGCAGGCATTCAGAAGCAGGTGTGACGCGCCTGAACGGTAAATCCCCCGAAGCGGTGTTAGCAGAGGTGACACAAAACTGGCGCGACGGTACTACGCCAGTGGTGATGGCCGGAATGGTCGGCAGTAACGTGGGCTGGAAGGTTGCGCCTTACCTGTCGGTTCCGGTGCATTTCACCGCCGTTGGCGAGCAGTTAACGTCTGTTGGCGACAATGTCTGGATTATTCCCGGTTTATGCGTCTCTCGCGACGATAACCATAACGTGATGCGTGGCGAAGAGACGCAGCTGCTCGGGGCGCGCACCCTTTCTCCTTCTTCTGTCTACGTCATGCCTGGGACGCACTGCAAATGGGTCCAGGCGGATGCTGAGCAAATTCATGATTTCCGCACGGTGATGACCGGCGAACTGCACCACTTGCTGCTTAAGCATTCGCTGGTGGGGGCCGGTTTGCCGGAGCAAACCCCTTCGCCGGAAGCGTTTGCCGCCGGGCTTGAGCGCGGGATCGCATCCCCTGCCGTTTTGCCGCAACTTTTTGAGGTTCGCGCCTCGCACGTGCTGGGAAATCTTCCGCGCGAGCAGGTCAGCGAATTTCTGTCCGGCCTGCTGATTGGCGCCGAAGTCGCCACCCTGAGCGACGCATTCGCCGGGCAGCAGGCCATCACGCTCGTCGCGGGTTCATCGCTGACGTCTCGTTACCGCCAGGCGTTCCACGCTATCGGACGGGATGTTGCTGCGGTGGAAGGCGACACGGCATTTCAGGCAGGCATAAGGAGCATCGCTCATGCAGTGGCAAACTGAACTTCCCCTGATCGCGATTTTGCGCGGTATCACGCCCGGTGAGGCCTTAGCGCACGTTGGCGCGGTGATCGACGCCGGGTTCGACGCGGTGGAAATCCCGCTCAACTCCCCGGAATGGGAAAAAAGCATTCCGGCAGTTGTTAAGGCGTTCGGTGATAAGGCGCTGATTGGCGCTGGTACCGTATTACAGCCGGAGCAGGTGGATGAGCTGGCGAAGATGGGCTGCAAGCTTATCGTCACACCGAATATCAACCCCGAGGTGATCCGCCGGGCGGTGGATTACGGCATGACCGTATGCCCGGGTTGCGCCACGGCCACAGAAGCCTTTGCCGCCCTCGATGCGGGCGCACAGTCTCTCAAAATTTTCCCGTCGTCGGCCTTTGGTCCGGATTACATCAAAGCGCTGAAAGCGGTCTTACCCGCCAGCGTGCCGGTCTTTGCCGTGGGCGGCGTCACGCCGGAAAACCTGGTGCAGTGGATAAAAGCAGGTTGTGCGGGCGCGGGGCTGGGCAGCGATCTCTATCGTGCCGGACAGCCCGTTGAGCGTACCGCACAGCAGGCGGCAGCATTTGTGAAAGCGTATCGAGAGGCAGTGCAATGAAAATAACCAAACTTACCACGTACCGTTTACCCCCGCGTTGGATGTTCCTGAAAATCGAAACCGACGAAGGCGTGGTTGGCTGGGGCGAGCCGGTGATTGAAGGCCGTGCGCGTACGGTTGAAGCCGCGGTTCACGAGCTGGGTGAATACCTGATTGGCCAGGATCCGGCGCGCATCAACGACCTATGGCAGGTCATGTACCGGGCGGGATTTTACCGTGGCGGTCCGATCCTGATGAGCGCCATCGCCGGTATCGATCAGGCGCTGTGGGATATCAAAGGCAAAGTGCTGAATGCCCCGGTCTGGCAATTAATGGGCGGCCAGGTGCGAGACAAAATCAAAGCCTACAGCTGGGTGGGCGGTGACCGCCCTGCGGAAGTGATCGACGGTATCCGGCAGCTGCGCAACATCGGTTTTGACACCTTCAAACTCAACGGCTGCGAAGAGATGGGCGTTATCGACAACTCGCGCGCGGTAGACCGGGCGGTGAACACCGTGGCGCAAATCCGTGAAGCCTTCGGCAACGAGATTGAGTTTGGTCTGGATTTCCACGGCCGCGTCAGCGCGCCAATGGCCAAAGTGCTGATTAAAGAGCTGGAGCCGTATCGCCCGCTGTTTATCGAAGAGCCGGTGCTGGCCGAGCAGGCGGAATACTATCCGAAACTGGCTGAACAGACGCACATTCCCATCGCGGCGGGGGAACGCATGTTCTCGCGCTTCGAGTTTAAACGCGTGCTGGAAGCGGGAGGCATTGCGATCCTGCAACCGGACCTCTCCCACGCGGGCGGCATCACCGAATGCTACAAAATTGCCGGAATGGCAGAAGCCTACGATGTGGCGCTGGCGCCGCACTGTCCGCTTGGGCCGATTGCGCTGGCGGCCTGCCTGCACGTCGACTTCGTCTCCCGTAATGCGGTGTTCCAGGAACAAAGCATGGGCATTCACTATAACAAGGGCGCGGAGCTGCTCGACTTTGTGAAAAACAAGGAAGACTTCAGCATGGAAGGCGGTTTCTTTAAACCGTTAACGAAGCCGGGCCTTGGCGTGGAGATCGACGAAGCCAAAGTCATTGAGCTGAGTAAAAGTGCGCCGGACTGGCGTAACCCACTGTGGCGTCATGAAGACGGTTCCGTAGCCGAGTGGTAAATCGCCGGATGGCGCTACGCTTATCCGGCCTACTCTCTCGTAGGCCCGGTAAGCGAAGCGCCACCGGGCAAAAAAAACGTACATAGAAAAAATATAACCCTCTGTAAATTACAGGGCATGGTGAGCGGCTTCGCTATGCCCAAAATCTGGAGACAGATTGCGATGGATATTCCAGTTACTGCTACAAAAACCGGGCATCGTCGTTACCTGACGCTGATCATGATCTTTATTACCGTGGTCATCTGTTATGTCGACCGCGCCAACCTCGCCGTGGCATCGGCCCATATTCAGGAAGAGTTTGGCATCACCAAAGCGGAAATGGGCTACGTCTTCTCGGCGTTTGCCTGGCTGTATACGCTCTGCCAGATCCCCGGCGGCTGGTTCCTTGACCGCGTGGGGTCACGTCTGACCTACTTTATCGCTATTTTGGGCTGGTCCGTGGCGACCCTGTTCCAGGGCTTCGCCACCGGGCTGATGTCGCTGATAGGCCTGCGCGCCATCACCGGGGTGTTTGAAGCGCCCGCGTTCCCGACCAACAACCGCATGGTGACCAGCTGGTTCCCTGAACACGAACGCGCTTCCGCTGTTGGTTTTTACACCTCCGGGCAGTTTGTTGGTCTGGCGTTTCTGACGCCGCTGTTAATCTGGATCCAGGAGCTGCTGAGCTGGCACTGGGTGTTCATCGTCACCGGCGGGATCGGCATTATCTGGTCGTTAATCTGGTTTAAGGTCTATCAGCCGCCGCGTCTGACCAAAAGCATCACCAAAGCCGAACTGGACTACATCCGCGACGGCGGCGGTCTGGTGGATGGCGATGCGCCAGTGAAAAAAGAGGCGCGCCAGCCGCTGACCAGAGCGGACTGGAAGCTGGTCTTCCACCGTAAGCTGGTGGGCGTATATCTGGGCCAGTTCGCGGTGACCTCCACGCTGTGGTTCTTCCTCACCTGGTTCCCGAACTATCTGACCCAGGAAAAAGGGATAACCGCGCTGAAGGCGGGCTTTATGACCACCGTACCCTTCCTTGCGGCGTTTTTCGGCGTCCTGCTCTCGGGCTGGCTGGCGGATAAGCTGGTGAAAAAAGGCTTCTCACTGGGCGTTGCGCGTAAAACGCCGATTATCTGCGGACTGCTGATCTCTACCTGCATCATGGGAGCGAACTACACCAACGATCCAGTGTGGATCATGACCCTGATGGCGGTAGCGTTCTTCGGGAACGGTTTTGCCTCCATCACCTGGTCGCTGGTGTCGTCCCTGGCACCGATGCGGCTGATTGGCCTGACTGGTGGCGTATTCAACTTCGTTGGCGGCCTGGGCGGGATCACCGTGCCGCTGGTCATCGGTTACCTGGCGCAGGACTACGGCTTTGGTCCGGCTCTGGTGTATATCTCTGCCGTGGCGCTGATCGGCGCGCTCTCCTACATCCTGCTGGTAGGTGACGTGAAACGAGTAGGCTAATCCCTTCGGATGTTTTACCCTGATGCGATAACCGCGCATCAGGGTATTTTCATGAAACAAATCACCTTCGCTTCCCGCAACCACCAGCTCACCAACATCAACATCTGGACGCCAGACAGCCAGTGGCTTGTCTATGATGTCCGCCCGTCCGGCGCGTCGTTTACCGGTAAAACCATTGAGCGGGTCAATGTCATTACGGGCGAGGTTGAGGTGATCTACCGTGCGACTGACGGCGCGCATGTCGGCGTGGTGACCGTTCATCCGGCGCAGGACAAATATGTTTTTATCCACGGCCCGAAAAACCCGGATGCAGACTGGCAGTATGATTTTCACCATCGTCAGGGAGTGATTGCGCACAACGGCCAGGTGAGCAATCTTGATGCGATGGATATCACCGCGCCTTACACGGCGGGGGCGCTGCGTGGCGGCGGCCACGTTCACGTTTTTAGCCCGAACGGGCAGTTCGTCAGCTTTACCTACAACGACCATGTACTGCACGCGCGCGATCCGCAGCTGGATTTGCGTAACGTCGGGGTGGCGGCGCCTTTTGGTCCGGTAAATCCACAGGGGAACCATCCGCGGGAATATGCTGGCACCTTCTGGAGCGTGCTGGTAAGCCGGACAACGCCGAACCCGCAACCGGGCAGCGATGAGATCAACCGCGCCTATGAAGAGGGCTGGGTGGACAACGACAGGCTGGCGTTTATCGGCGATACGGTGTCTGCGAAAGGCGAGAAAGTGCCCGAACTGTTTATTGTGGACCTTCCCAAGGACGAGCAGGGCTGGAAACGGGCGGGCGATGCGCCGTTGCAGGGGACGCCGGATACAATGCCCGCGCCGCCTGCGGGCGTCATGCAACGCCGCCTTACCTTCACCCATCAGAAGGCGTATCCGGGGCTGGTGAACGTGCCGCGCCACTGGGTGCGCAGCAATCCACAGGGGACGCAGATTGCGTTTTTAATGCGGGACGATAACGGCATTGTGCAGCTGTGGCTTATCTCCCCTGAAGGCGGTGAGCCGCGTCAGTTGACACACGCTGAGAGCGATATTCAGTCGGCCTTTAACTGGCATCCTTCCGGCAACGGGCTGGGATTTGTGCTTGCAGGCCGCATTGCCTGCTGCGATGCGCAGACCGGAGAGGTGACGTTTTTGACGTCCGATCATGGCAACCCGCCGTCTGCTGACGCTGTGGTGTTTTCCCCGGACGGACGTTTTATTGCGTGGATGGAAGAGAAGGACGGTTTCCGCCAGCTGTGGCTAACGGAAACCGCACAGAATTAGCGCGGGGTCATCTCTGCGGGTGGGATGACGGAGTTAGTCGCCAGCGTCTCCTGCTCGCTTTTCTCAACGCGCGAACGCACTGAGCTGTCGGTGCGGAACATATCCCACGGCAGCAGAAGCGTATCGGCAACCGCCGTAAACGGCATATCAAGAATCGCCAGAGATTTGGTACCCCAGTTTGTCTCATCATCAGAGATCATGGCGGCACTGGCGCGCGTCCCCGGATATGTTCCTTCTTTACCGCCGGTGTGCGACATCACGCTCGAACACCCGCAAAGTAAAACAACCCCGCTGAACGTCGCCAGCTTAATCAGAACATTTCTCATCATCACTCAGTCATCATTAGTAGCACGGCATTGACCTGCAACTCAGGGTTATAGCGAGGCGCGTCCAAAATGGATAGCTCAAAACTCCCGCACTGTGGTCGCCATCGCAATTTAACCCTTTGTGCTGTGCCCCTGAGTCTATGCGACAACCAGCAAAGTGCAAAAAAATCTCACATCAACAGGCTTGAAAAGGCCGTATCCAGACCCATTTTAAGAATGTAACCCGATAACGGACACGCCTGATGGGTGTTCGGGGAAGCAGAAGCCTGTCCATGGTGGAAGGCTACATTTTCTCGCTGATTCCAGGAGTTTTTATCTATGCGTAATTTCGATCTCTCTCCGCTATACCGTTCTGCCATTGGTTTTGATCGTCTGTTCAACCACTTAGAAAACAACCAGAGCCAGAGCAACGGCTATCCTCCTTACAACGTTGAATTGGTTGACGAAAACCACTATCGCATTGCGATTGCTGTCGCCGGTTTCGCAGAGAGCGAACTGGAGATCACCGCGCAGGACAATCTGCTGGTGGTGAAAGGCTCCCATGCGGGCGAGCAGAAAGAACGAACCTACCTCTACCAGGGCATCGCAGAGCGCAACTTTGAACGCAAGTTCCAGCTGGCTGAAAACATCCACGTCAAGGGCGCGAACCTGGTGAACGGCCTGCTGTTTATCGAGCTGGAACGTGTGATTCCGGAAGAGAAAAAACCGCGTCGTATCGAAATCAATTAATTAAGCGGGTCGCGGCTGCGGCCCACCTGAAATTGCTTGCCGTAAAGGGAGCATATGCGAATCCGTAAGGGTTTGCAGGTACAACTGCGCACAAAAATAAACTGTGCCGAACTCGCTTCTCAGAAGGAGATTTAGTATGCGTAACTATGATTTTTCCCCCCTGCTGCGTCAGTGGATCGGTTTTGACAAACTGGCTAACGCGCTGCAAAGCGCAACCGAACAGCAGACGTTTCCGCCGTACAACATCGAAAAAAGCGATGATAACCACTACCGCATCACGCTTGCGCTGGCCGGGTTCCGTCAGGAAGATCTCGACATCCAGCTTGAGGGTACGCGCCTGACCGTTAAAGGGTCACCGGAAAAACCTGACACCGAGACCAAATGGTTGCATCAGGGGCTTGTCACTCAGCCGTTTAGCCTGAGCTTTACCCTGGCAGACCATATGGAAGTTTCTGGCGCGACGTTCACTAACGGGCTGCTGAATATTGACCTCACCCGTAACGTGCCGGAAGCTATCGCGCCGCAGCGCATCGCCATTAGCGACAGGCCGGCGTTAAACAGTTAACAAACCCGCCGAAACTGTAGGTCGGGTTAGGCGCAGCCGCCACCCGACAACGCTCACAGACCGCACAAGGCCCTGCCCCGGCAGGGCTTTTTTGTGCGCCATCGCCCATACAACCGCCGCCAGCTCTGAGAGAATCCTTGATATAACTAAGGTTATGCACAGGATGTGGAACATGAGTGATATCGCGTTAACCGTCAGCGTGTTGGCCCTTGTCGCGGTAGTGGGGCTATGGCTGGGGAATATCAAAATCCGCGGCGTCGGGTTTGGGATTGGCGGAGTGCTTTTCGGCGGGATTTTTGTCGGCCATTTTGCCGACCAGCTTGGGTGGGTGCTCAGCGCCGATATGCTGCATTTCATCCAGGAGTTCGGCCTGATCCTCTTTGTGTATACCATCGGTATTCAGGTGGGGCCGGGCTTCTTCGCTTCCCTGCGCGTCTCCGGTTTACGCCTTAATCTCTTTGCCTTCGGCATCGTCGTGATGGGTGGGCTGGTCACCGCCATTCTGCACAAACTCTTCGCTATTCCGCTGCCCGTCGTGCTGGGCATCTTCTCCGGCGCCGTAACCAACACGCCCGCGCTCGGGGCGGGCCAGCAAATTCTGCGCGATCTGGGTATCCCTGCTGATGTCGTCGATCAGATGGGGATGAGCTACGCCATGGCCTATCCGTTTGGCATTTGCGGTATTTTGCTCTCCATGTGGCTGGTGCGCGTGCTGTTCCGCATTAACGTCGAGCAGGAGGCGAAAGAGCATGAAAGCACGCTGACCAACGGCCATGCGCTTATTAAAACCATCAACATTCGCGTCGAAAACCCCAACCTGAATAATATGGCGATACAGGATGTCCCCATTCTGAACAGCGCGACCATTATCTGTTCACGCCTGAAACGTGACGACACGCTGATGGTGCCTTCACCTGACACACTCATTCAGCACGGCGATCTCCTGCATCTGGTAGGGCAACCGGCGGATTTAAACAATGCCCGGCTGGTGATTGGTCAGGAGGTGGATACCTCGCTCTCAACCCGTGGAACGGACATGCGCGTGGAGCGCGTGGTAGTGACCAATGAGAAGGTCCTGGGCAAGAAAATACGCGATTTGCAGGTTAAAGAGCGTTATGACGTGGTGATCTCCCGGCTTAACCGCGCCGGTGTCGAGCTGGTGGCCAGCCAGGATGCCAGCCTGCAATTCGGTGATATTCTCAACCTCGTCGGGCGTCCTTCATCTATTGATGCCGTAGCGAACATGGTGGGCAACGCCCAGCAAAAACTCCAGCAGGTGCAGATGCTGCCGGTCTTTATCGGCGTCGGGCTTGGCGTCATGCTTGGCTCCATCCCCCTGTACGTGCCCGGCTTCCCGGTAGCACTGAAGCTGGGGCTGGCAGGCGGGCCGCTCATTATGGCGCTGATCCTCGGGCGTATCGGCTCCATCGGTAAGCTCTACTGGTTTATGCCGCCGAGCGCTAACCTGGCGCTGCGGGAGTTGGGCATCGTGCTGTTTCTGGCGGTGGTGGGACTGAAATCCGGCGGCGATTTTGTCGATACCCTGGTTAACGGCGAAGGGATGAGCTGGGTAGGCTACGGCATATTCATTACCGCCATCCCGCTGATAACGGTCGGATTACTGGCGCGTATGTTCGCTAAAATGAACTATCTCACGCTGTGCGGCATGCTGGCCGGTTCCATGACCGATCCGCCCGCGCTGGCGTTCGCCAATAACCTGCACGCCACCAGCGGCGCGGCGGCGTTGTCCTACGCCACGGTCTATCCGCTGGTGATGTTTTTGCGCATTATCACCCCGCAACTACTGGCGGTGCTGTTCTGGGGGATGGGCTAATAAGTCTTCCGGGTGGATACGCCGCAGATGGTAGTCCACCTGGTAATCGCTGGTGTTCCGGAACATCACGGAATAATTGAGGAACTCGCCGCTGTCGCTGTAGGAAAGAGAGGTGATGCGCAGCAGCGGCGTCTGTTCCGGCAGATTCATATAACCGGCCAGCTGTTTATCTGCCAGCACTGGCGTCAGGCTCTCGTAGTTGCCGCTGATGGTGATCCCGCACTCCTTCTCGATGTAATCAAACTTAGACCCTTCGAGATGCGCCAGGGAAAGATTGCGGAACAGCTTCACCGGCATAAAGCTGTCCTCCAGCATCAGCGGTTTTCCGTCCACGTAACGCACCCGCCTTGAAAAATAGATCCGCTCATCAACCTGAATCCGCAACTGGCTGGCGATGGCGGGCGGCGCGGGCATCACTTCAAACTGCAACACCTTGCTCTGCACTTCTTTCCCCTGCTGGCGCAGTACCTCCACCAGCCCGGTCAGGTTAGTCGTTTCATGATGAACGTCTTTGCGCGCCACGAACGTCCCGCTGCCGTGTCGACGTTCAACCTGCCCCCAGCTTACCAGCAGATCCAGCGCCTTGCGGATGGTCATCCGGGCTACGCCAAACTCCTTTGCCAGCGCTTTTTCGCCGGGTAACGGGCTGCCAATGTTGTAGTCCGACGAATTGAGCCGTAGCCGCAATCTGTCGGCAATAGATTTGTAGATCACCTGTAGACCTCTGCTCGCCCGTTATGGCGTGGATTACGTCTTAACTTGTCCATATTTGCTATAAAAAGTAGACCTGATTGGTCAAATTAAAACCATGAATGCGATCACGAATCGCAGCGGCACGCCATGTTCCCGCATCAGTAACTTCTTATGCTCACCTCAGGCCAGTAAAAAATCATAAAGGCCTCTACCCCTACAGGTTGTTTCATGAGGATTTAAAAATGCTCAGTCAAATACAACGTTTTGGCGGCGCCATGTTCACCCCGGTTTTACTGTTTCCCTTTGCCGGGATCGTGGTCGGGATCGCCATCATGCTTCGCAACCCGCTGTTTGTCGGCGAAGCTTTAACGGCCCCCGATCATCTGTTCGCGCAGATTGTTCACATCATCGAAGAGGGCGGCTGGGCGGTGTTCCGCAATATGCCGCTGATTTTTGCTGTCGGCTTACCGATTGGCCTGGCAAAGCAGGCGCAGGGCCGCGCCTGTCTGGCGGTGCTGATTAGCTTTCTGACCTGGAACTACTTTATCAACGCGATGGGGATGACCTGGGGTCACTTCTTTGGCGTCGACTTCTCTGCTGAACCCACTGCTGGCAGCGGGCTGGCGATGATTGCCGGAATCAAAACGCTTGATACCAGCATCATCGGGGCGATTATCATTTCCGGGCTCGTCACCGCTATCCACAACCGATTTTTCGACAAGCCGTTGCCAGTCTTCCTGGGGATTTTCCAGGGCACCTCGTTTGTCGTTATCCTCGCGTTCTTCGTGATGATCCCCTGCGCCTGGCTGACGTTGCTGGGCTGGCCGAAAGTGCAGATGGGCATTGAGTCCCTGCAGGCGTTCCTGCGCTCTGCCGGTGCGCTCGGCGTATGGGTCTATACCTTCCTGGAACGCATTCTGATCCCAACCGGATTGCACCACTTTGTCTACGGCCCGTTTATCTTCGGCCCGGCGGCGGTAGAGGGCGGCATTCAGGTCTACTGGGCGCAGCACCTGCAGGAATTCAGCCAGAGCACTGTGCCGCTAAAAACACTGTTCCCTGAAGGCGGCTTCGCCCTGCACGGCAATTCGAAAGTGTTTGGCTCGGTCGGGATTGCGCTGGCGATCTGGTACACCGCGTCGCCGGAAAACCGCGTCAAGGTTGCGGGGCTGCTGGTTCCGGCCACGCTTACCGCCGTGCTGGTGGGTATTACCGAACCGCTGGAGTTCACCTTCCTGTTTATCTCGCCGTTGCTGTTTGCTATCCACGCCGTGCTGGCCGCAACGATGGCGACGGTGATGTATACCTTCGGGGTGGTGGGGAACATGGGGGGCGGTCTGCTGGACCAGTTCCTGCCGCAAAACTGGATCCCGATGTTCCATAACCACGCCTCGACGGTATTCACCCAGATTGGCATCGGCCTCTGCTTCACCGCTCTCTATTTCGTGGTCTTCAGGACGCTTATCGAACGTCTGAATCTAAAAACGCCGGGCCGGGAAGAGAGCGAAATCAAGCTCTACAGCAAGGCCGACTATAAGGCGGCGCGTGGGCAAACCACCGCCCCGGCAGCAGCCAGCCAGCAGGTCGGACAGGCCGCTGGGTTCTTACAGGCGCTCGGCGGCGCAGCAAATATCGAAAGTATCAATAACTGCGCCACCCGCCTGCGTATCGCCCTAGTGGATATGACGAAAACCCAAAGCGACGACGTCTTCAAAGCCCTGGGCGCACACGGTGTGGTGCGACGCGGCAACGGCATTCAGGTGATTGTCGGTCTGCACGTTCCTCAGGTGCGCGACCAGCTGGAATCGCTGATGAAAACCCCTTTAACAAACGAACAAACCACTCTGACAGAGGCTATATCATGAAAAAATTCTCAGTTGTTATTGCAGGCGGCGGCAGTACATTCACGCCTGGTATCGTCCTGATGCTGTTAGCCAACCGTGACCGTTTCCCGCTGCGTGCGCTGAAGTTCTATGACAATGACGGAGCACGTCAGGAGGTTATCGCGGAGGCGTGCAAAATCATCCTCAGGGAGCAGGCGCCTGAGATTGAATTTAGTTACACCACCGATCCGAAAGCAGCCTTTACCGATGTGGATTTCGTGATGGCGCATATTCGCGTGGGCAAATACCCGATGCGTGAAAAAGATGAAAAAATCCCGCTGCGCCACGGCGTGCTGGGCCAGGAAACGTGCGGGCCGGGCGGCATCTCCTACGGCATGCGCTCCATCGGCGGCGTGCTTGAGCTGGTAGATTATATGGAACAGTACTCCCCGAACGCGTGGATGCTGAACTACTCCAACCCGGCGGCGATTGTCGCGGAAGCCACGCGCCGCCTGCGTCCGAACGCGAAAATCCTCAACATCTGCGACATGCCGATCGGCATTGAAGGCCGTATGGCGCAAATCGTCGGCCTGAAAGACCGCAAAGAGATGCGCGTGCGCTACTACGGTCTGAACCACTTCGGCTGGTGGACGTCGATTGAAGATCTGAACGGAAACGATCTGATGCCGAAACTGCGCGAATACGTGGCGAAAAACGGTTATGTTCCACCTTCGGAAGATGCGCATACTGAAGCGAGCTGGAACGATACCTTCGCCAAGGCCAAAGACGTACAGGCGCTGGATCCGGACACCATGCCGAACACCTACCTGAAGTATTACCTGTTCCCGGACTATGTGGTCGCCCATTCCAACCCGGAGCGTACCCGCGCCAATGAAGTGATGGATCACCGTGAGAAGCATGTATTCAGTTCATGCCGGGCGATTATCGAAGCCGGTCATTCTTCTGCCGGTGAACTGGAAATCGACGAACATGCATCGTACATCGTCGATCTGGCGACCGCGATTGCCTTTAACACCCAGGAACGCATGTTGCTGATTGTGCCTAACAATGGGGCTATCCATAATTTTGACGCCGACGCGATGGTAGAAATTCCGTGTCTGGTCGGCCACAACGGACCGGAGCCGCTGACCGTGGGTGATATTCCTCACTTCCAGAAAGGGCTCATGAGCCAGCAGGTGGCGGTGGAAAAACTGGTGGTGGACGCCTGGGAGCAGCGCTCGTATCAGAAACTCTGGCAGGCGATTACCCTGTCGAAAACCGTACCGAGCGCATCGGTGGCGAAGGCGATTCTGGACGATCTGATTGAAGCTAATAAGGATTACTGGCCAGAGCTGCACTAATCTTTCTGACCGGCATCGCCAGATGCCGGTCTCCTTGTCCTGGCTGAATTACGCTATGCTGAAGCCTGCATGCTGCACGACAAGGAACCTTCATGAACATTTCCCGCCTCGGTGAAGCGCCGGACTACCGCTTCTCACTGGCTAACGAACGCACGTTCTTAGCGTGGATCCGCACCGCCCTGGGCTTTCTGGCCGCAGGCGTCGGCCTTGATCAGCTCGCCCCCGATTTTGCCACTCCGTTGATTCGCGAAGTGCTGGCCCTGCTGCTGTGCCTGATTGCCGGCGTGCTGGCGATTTATGGCTATCTGCGCTGGCTGAGAAATGAAAAGGCGATGCGTCTGAAGCAGGATCTCCCCTACACGCGCGGTTTGATCATCATCAGTACGATTTTGCTGATGGTTGCGGGCGTAGTGATGTTACTGGTGCTGTATGCCGGATAGCCGCAAAGCGCGGCGGGAAGCGGACCCCGGGCTTCAGCCGGAGCGAACCTCGCTGGCCTGGCTGCGCACGCTGCTTGGGTATGGTGCGTTGATCGCGCTTGCCATTAAGCACAACTGGCACCGCACGGGGGCGCCATTCTGGATCTCCATTGTTGTGCTGGCGCTGGTAGCCATCATTTTATGGCGCTACACCCGCAGCCGTAACCTGATGGACGTGGCGCAGAGCGACTTTGTACAGCCGAAGGCGGTGCGGGATAAGTTCCTTATCGCCCTGGCCGTGCTGTCGCTGTCACTGCTGTTTGCGGTCACCCACATTCAGCAAATTTTGCACCTGTAGGCCGGGTAAGGCGCAGCCGCCACCCGGCATATTTACTTCCCTTTCGCTAAATATTTCGCCATCTCGTCTTCCGGCACCATGCCGCCGCCGGTCGCCCAGACCAGGTGTGTAGTGTTAGCATTCGCCATTATGCGTACCGGCCCGGCCATCCCCGCCAGCGCCGACGGCTCCAGACGAATGCCTTCTTCCTGCGCCAGCCAGCCGAGCAGGTCGTACATGCTTTGATCGGAGAGGGTATAGAACCCGTCAAGCAGACGCTCCATCGCGCGGCCCACGAAGCCAGACGCGCGACCTACCGCCAGACCGTCCGCCGCCGTCACGTTATCAATACCCAGATCCTGCACCGCGATTTCATCGTGCAGCCCGGTGTAAACGCCCAGCAGCATGCACGGGGAGTGCGTGGGCTCGGCGAAGAAACAGTGGACGTTATCGCCAAAGGCCAGCTTCAGGCCAAACGCCACGCCGCCGGGGCCGCCGCCGACGCCGCACGGCAGATAAACGTTCAACGGATGTTCAGCGTCCACCGCGCGCCCCTGCGCGGCAAACTGCGCTTTCAGGCGCTCACCTGCAACCGCGTAGCCCAGGAACAGCGTGCGTGAGTTCTCATCGTCAATAAAGAAACAGTTTGGATCGCTTTCCGCCGCTTTGCGCCCTTGCTCCACCGCCACGCCATAATCCTGCTCATATTCCACGACGATCACGCCGTGGCTGCGCAGTTTGGCTTTCTTCCACTCGCGGGCGTCGGCGGACATATGCACCGTGACCTTAAAGCCGATGCGCGCGCTCATAATGCCGATGGACATCCCCAGGTTGCCGGTTGAACCCACCGCGATGCTGTACTGGCTGAAGAAGGCTTTAAAGCGTGTCTCCAGCAGGATGCTGTAATCGTCATCCAGCTTGAGTAAACCAGAGGCCAGCGCCAGTTTTTCCGCATGGGCCAGCACCTCATAGATACCGCCGCGCGCTTTAATGGAGCCGGAAATCGGCAGATGGCTGTCTTTTTTCAGCAGCAGCGTGCCGGGGATCGTTGTGCCAAACTCCTGTTCCAGACGCGTTTTCATCGCCGGGATCGCGACCAGTTCGGATTCGATAATCCCGCCCGTTGCCGCCGTTTCCGGGAAGGCTTTCGCCAGATACGGCGCGAAGCGTTTCAGGCGCGCATGCGCGTCGTCCACGTCGGCTTTGGTCAGCCCGACATATGGCAACCCTTCCGCCAGCGTCGTGGTGTTCGGATTAAGCCAGGTGATCTCTTTCAGGGCAATCAAATCCGCCAGCAGCGGAAACCGGTCAATGAGGCCGGTCAGGTCAGTCGTTTTCATAATCTGTCTCAGAATTTAGTTCGTTTTGACTCTACACCAATTGTGAAAAAGCATGCTAAATACAGAGTAAAGCATTTGATTATTTGCAAGGGGCGTCGTGTTAAAGCCGTTAATTGTCACCGTGTTAGCGCTCGCTTCCGGCTGGGCCTGTGCCGCTGAGCCACCCCTGACGGCTGCCCGTTACGCGCAGATGCTGGGCGTCGGAATGGATGTCGACTGGGCCCGCACCGAGCGCGGTATACGCGAATTCGACCCGTTGGTGGTCCGTGATTTCCAGGCGAAAGGCATACATCATGTCCGTATTCGGGTGGCGGGCGAACCGACGGAAGCGCGGCTGATTCACCTGCGTAAGCTGGTGGAGGCCTGCGAGCAATACGGCGTCATCCCCATCATCGCCTATCAGGCCGATGAATATAAAAACGATCCGAAAGCGGATACCGAAAAAGCGGTGATCAACTGGTGGATTGCCGTGGCGCACTATTTTGGTCAGCGCTCGCCGTTGCTGGGGTTTGACCTGATCTACGAACCGGCGGACAAGCTCAACCACAACGTTGCTTCGCTCAACCGGGTGTATGAGAAAGCGATCAAAGACATTCACGCCATTGATGCCAGCCGCATGATTTTTATCGCCCCTCGTCTGCGCGCCGCGCCGGAGGATTTATCCAGCCTGAAGCTGCCCGCACACAGCCAGAATTACCTGCTGGCGGAATGGCATATTTTCCCCTGGGGTCCGCTGAAAACGAACGGCAAATACCCGTGGACGTCCGGAACCGCGGCTGAGAAAGCGGCTATCCGTAACCGAATCAATGCCGCGCTGCATTGGCAGCAAAAAACCGGGCACGTTAGCTGGGTCGGGGGCTGGGGCGTGGGGGAGTCAAACCACCTCACGCCAACCGCTTCGCAAATGGCCTTCGCCAACTTTATGGCCTGCGAGCTGCAAAAGGCGAAAATCCCGTATGCGCTTAACGCGGACTTCCAGTTTTACGACGGGGAAGAGGGCGCCTGGCGGCCTGCGCCAGAGCCGTTATTACAGGCGATGATTGCGCCCGTGTGTGAAAAGCCCGGCGAGAAGCCGGGCCATCATGCGGTTAAACCGGCTGTTCGTGATGCGGGACGCGCGACGCCAGCGGCAGCCAGCACAGCAAAATCAGCAGCCCCATCAGGGTCATCAGCAGGCCCAAACTCGCCTGCCCGGTCTGCGGCATCATAGCCGAAAGCCAGGCCAGCGCGCCGGAACCGATATTCTGTAAACCGCCGACCAGCGCGCCTGCCGTGCCCGCGAGGAACGGGAACGGCTCCATTGCGCCGCTGGTGGCGAGCGGGAACAGCATGCCCGCGCCGAAGAAGAACAGCGCCGCCGGGATGAGCAACGTCCAGACCGACATCACGTCAAACAGCCCCGGGATCCACATCATCAGCCCGGCCAGTAGACAGCTGATCACCGACTGCCACATCAGCGTAGAGAAGCGTTTGTTCGGACGTCCGGCGAACCATGCGCCGAAGAACGCCGCCGGGATCGGCAGAATAAACAAAATGCTCACCACCATGCTGCTCAGGCCAAGGCCTGCGCCCAGCAGCACGCCGGAACAGGCTTCAAACACCGCAATGCCCGCCAGGCCGCCGATTAGCATCAACAGATAACAGGTAAACGACCCATTACCGAACAGCGTTTTGTAGCTGGCGATGAGCTTCGTGCGCGGCGCGTCCTGCGGACGTGTTTCCGGCATCCAGCGCGCCATGCTGAAGGTGACAATAATGCACAGCACCAGCAGGAAGGCGTAACAGGCGCGCCAGGACCAGACGGTGTCCAGCAGACCCCCAATTAGCGGGGCGAGCAGCGGACTGACCAGAATGCCCATATTTAACAGACTGTTGGCGTGGCGAAGTTGGGTGCCCTGGTACATATCACGCGGCAGGGTACGCGCCATGACCCCGCCGACGCCGGTGCCCACGCCCTGGAGGGCGCTGGCGGCAATCAGGATGGTCAGGCTGTGCGTAGTAATGGCAATCACCGTCGCCACCATGAAAATGCTCATGCCCACCAGAATGACCGGACGACGCCCGACGCGATCGGACAGGGGACCATAAACCAGCTGTGAAACGCCATAGGTCAGCAGATAGGCTGCCATCACGCTCTGGACTGCACCTTCGCGGACGCTCAGATCTTTTGCCATATCGGCAATCGCCGGAATGTAGATGGTTTGCGCCATCTGCCCGACGGCCACCAGTAACACCAGCATCAACAATAAGTTCACGTTCCGTTGCTTTTTCATGTCGCTGAATACTTTTGCCAAAAGAGATAAATAAAGAATAAGTGACTACGCATTCCCATAAATGCGCGAGGAATCTACCACAGAGAGATGACAATTTAAGCATTACTGTGATGAATGACAGAAGGCGTGAAGGCAGGATTTGTAAACAAGATCGGCAACTAATGTTGCCAGCGAATTACGCCAGGCGCAGCAGGACCGCACCGGCTGCAATACCCAGCGCCGCCGCGATGCGCAGGCCCACAACCTTCTCTTTTAAAAGCACAAATGCGATGAATGCGCCGAAGAGAATAGAGGTTTCACGTAGTGCGGCGACCACCGCCAGCGGCGCCTGGGTCATCGCCCAGAGTGCCAGACCGTAAGATCCCATCGTCCCGACGCCGCCGAGCAGCCCTTTTTTCCAGTGCAAGCGCAGATAGGCTGACGCTTCGCGGCGGCGGGCTACCATCGCCCAGCTCAGCAGGCAGAAGCCGTTCATGAAGAAGGTCCAGAGCGTGTAGCCCAGCGCCGAGTCTGATAACCGCACGCCGGTGCCGTCCACCAGCGTATACCCGGCGATAAAACAGGCGTTCAGCAGCGCCAGCCAGATCCCCTTGCGCGACTGCATGCGGCCATTCATCGCCATGGCCAGAATTGACAGGCAAATGACGCCGATACCGGACCAGGCAAGCCAGGAGAGGTGGTCGCCAAGCGCCAGCACACTGATCAGCGCCACCAGCAGCGGGGCGGTACCGCGCATCAGCGGATAGGTCTGGCTCATGTCGGAGACCTGATAGGTTTTTGCCACCAGTACCGTATACACCACCTGTAACGCGCAGGAGACGAACAAATAAGGCCAGCTTGCAGCCGTCGGCTGGGGAGAGAAAGGCAGTAAAATCAGCGCAATAAGCGCGGCTGAACCGCTGACCCCGATCGCCGAGTAGAGCTTGTCCGTTCCGGCTTTAACGATGGCGTTCCAGCTGGCATGTAGCAGTGCGGCGAACAGTAAAATGCAGAAAACGGTGATGGACATGGCGGATCGGTTGGTGAAATGTCATCCAACTGTAACATTCCCCCGTCGAGGCTGCCAGCCGCTTACACTGCGCAAAAAAGGCGGTGCGTCACCCGGGGCTCGTCTGACACCAGCCTGAAGCCCGCCCGATGATAAAATCCGTACGCGGTTTCCGGCGCATGGGTATTAAGAAAATCAAACCAGATGCTGGCATCCGCCATCACCACGGTCAAAAGTTGTTTTCCAATCCCCAGCCCACGGCACTTTTCGCTGACGTAGAGATGACGAATACGTCCGGCGCGCGGCTGCTGGCTGAATGGGTCGCGATTTAGACCGCACACGCCCACCAGCCTGCCGTTAAGAAACGCCCCCAGCAGCTTTTCACCCGGCGCGTTAAAGCGATTCTCACCGCGCTGCCAGTTCTCTTCCAGCCTGCGCAGCATATTGAAATTTAACGCGATACTCTCGGCCTTCAGGGCGATATAGCCCGGTTCATCAGGCGTAACAGGCTCAATTAACAGACGCGACATAGCATTCCCTCGTTATTAAAGAGGGGCGGTTGCCCGCCCCTCTCAGGTGCGACTTGAACCTGAATCACTTAACGTATTTCAGGACAGCATCAAGCAGTTGCAATACAGCAACAATGAGTTTGAGGACAAGTATGACCATATCCACGACGCTCATACGCGTCTCCTTTTGGTTAAAAGGAGCACGATGCTGGCGTACCTTTCCGCCGCCTGTGGCCAGCACCTGGATTGACGTAACACAGTGTGCTCACTTCAGGGGTTAAGGCACTGACGGCACCACCCGTTTCAGCCAGGACTTCGTTGCGCCGGTAAACTGCGGCCCCCTCGCTCACTGCGAACACCCTCAGTATAGATAAATACTGTATACATGAACAGTATTTTATGGACAAATTTTGGAAGGCGATCCATACTCAAAAACGTCAAAATCCGTGCCGGAATTGCGCGTTCGTCTTCGATCGCGTATACTTTTCGCGTTGACGTAACACAGTGTGTTCTGCGGCAACCAACCGCAAAACCCTGATAAAAACCTCGCTTAGGCGGGGTTTTTTGTTTTCTGGTCTGCCCATAAAAAGGCTGCTATAAAAGCGAGGTTTCTGCTATTTAGCTATTTAGCTTCGTTGTGAACGGGATAGCATCGCTTATGCAACTCTTTTTATAGAAATAGGTATTAGACTCATTTTGCAATGATTAAACTAAAAGTGTGTGAACTAATATAAACCGCTAATGCCCTTCAAGTAATTAAGTTGTTTCGTATATAACCTTAATAAATAAAATCGTACTGACTTATTATTTATGTGAATGTTTATGTAAAGCAATTTTACTGGTTTGAATTTCTGGACTTTTCAATGTATATTCCTATAGCCGCAATAATTGTGTGGATACATTATGCAAGCATCTGATTATTTAAAGATGAAGTTCCAGAGTGACAGGCAGTTGGCTATTTATGGACAGCAAGGTGTTGCAGGAACATGGAGAGCATTAAAGGGGATCGGCTCTGATATTTACTCAGGAATTGAGCGTGTAAGTTGGTACTCATCATGCTTAATCCCCAGCTATCACGATGTATGTGACGAGCTTCTCTCAGAAGAAAAGAGAATGTACCTCTCAATTCTCTCGCTTTACCGTTATCGCGATGTAATAGCACACATGCTCTATCTTTATTTTGAACGTGTTATTTCCGATTCAGAAAATGGGAATGAACACAATCGCGTTCGTAAGATAGATTCAAAAGTAACAGGGCTTGTTAATAACATACCGACCAGCAAGGCCGCGCGTTTAGCAATAGCATGGGGTCTGGCCAAATCCCTTTCCGAATCAGGCCTGCTATCTGAAATCGTCGTCGAACGGCTTGCACGCCGCGTACCTAACGTTGTCATGGCACTTCAATTGATTGGAACGGAACAGAAGTGCGCTCTTGCTGCTCGTCGCCTGAAAACATTGGACCCTAAGTATTACGCCACCCTCTATGCCGCACAACTGGAGATGCTTTACTACTTTTTTGAGCCTTTCCTGTCTGAACTCATTAAGAAGGTGCAGTTGGGATTCTATAAGGATTTCGATGCAATTTATAAAGACTTAAAGGGCAAGGAGCATGTTTAAGAGTCTGTTATCAATTCTATTTACGGATATTTTATTTCCTGTTTATATTTTTGCGTGCGCCTCCTTGTTCCTGTGGTTGGTGCCTGACCGCTGGGTATTACTAACATTCATTTCTATCATTGTATTTATTATTGTTCATCCGATAATTTTCGGCCACCTTGATAAGTACGATTAAATCATATAAAAAGGATTTTTTATGTCAAACCCAGCTTATTTGTTTTTAACAGATGAAAATGGTTCTCCCATGGTTGGCCCTTGCCTTGTGTCAGGGCGTGAAGGTGCAATTGAACTCAAATCGTTCACTCATAATGTCAACATTCCAGTCGACGGAAATACCGGGAAATTAACGGGCACGCGCATACACATGCCCGTCATGTTTCAGAAGGAATTTGATCGTGTAACCCCGATTTTATTTCGGGCGCTGAGTACGGGAAGAATGCTCAAGTCAGCCACTATTAAGATGTATCAGATTAATGAGGCGGGTTTAGAACAGGAATATTTTAATATCCTTCTGGAGAATGTGAAAATAACCTCAATAACACCAGACCTGTATCCCGGCGCAAACACCGGAACACACCTTGAAACGGTTCTTATACGCTACGAGAAAATCACCTGGAAGCATTGTGACGGCAATGTCATCTATAGTGATGCCTGGAATGAGCGAGCAACGTACTGAAACGTGATCCCTGACGCATTTTTGCGCAGTTGAAAATATTTCCATTGTCACATCCGAAAACCTGTGTTTGTATAAATTCTATCAATGATTCCAAACACAGGTCCCCAATGACTTCATCCATCTTCACCTCGACCCTACTAAAAACTGCGCAACCTGCCGCAGTGGTCGTCGTGCGTGTGGTGGTGGTCGTCGGCAATGCGCCGTAGGGACTGGATCAACACACGAATCCAAAACCCCGCCGGCGCAAACCGGGCGGGGTTTTTCGTTTAGGACCCCTCCCGGATACGCTAAGTAGTTCGGGTTGCAGGAAGGCGGCAAGTGAGCGAATCCCCAGGAGCGTACATAGGTACGTGACTGGGGTGAGGGAACGCAGCCAACGCATCTGCAACCTGAACTACGACGCGTAAAGCTGGCTCAGAAGAAAAGGACTGGAGCATGGCAAGTTCGGGCACAACATCCACAAAAACGCGTTTCACCGGCGCGCAGCTGATTGTTCATTTACTGGAACGACAAGGCATCACCACCGTTGCGGGCATCCCGGGTGGGACCGTGCTGCCGCTGTATGATGCGTTAAGCCAAAGCACACAGATCCGCCACGTGCTGGCGCGCCACGAGCAGGGCGCAGGCTTTATCGCTCAGGGCATGGCGCGTACCCAGGGTAAACCGGCGGTCTGTATGGCCTGCAGCGGGCCGGGCGCCACTAACCTGGTGACCGCCATCGCCGATGCGCGCCTCGACTCCATTCCGCTGATCTGCATTACCGGCCAGGTGCCGTCCTCGATGATCGGTACCGATGCGTTCCAGGAAGTGGATACCTACGGTATCTCTATCCCCATCACCAAACATAACTATTTAGTTCGCGATATCAGCGAGCTGCCTCAGGTGATCAGCGATGCGTTTCGCATTGCCCAGTCTGGCCGCCCGGGTCCGGTGTGGATAGACATTCCTAAGGATGTCCAGACCGCAGAAATTGAGATCGACGTCCTGCCCGAGCCGGGCAAGCGTGCCCCGGCGCCGGAATTCAGCGTTGAGAGCGTGCGCGATGCCGCCGCCATGATTAACGCGGCCAAACGCCCGGTGCTCTATCTGGGCGGCGGGGCGATCAACGCCGCGGATGAAATCCGTCAGTTCGCTGAAAAAGCCAGCCTGCCTACCACCATGACCCTGATGGCGCTCGGCATGCTGCCAAAAGCGCACCCATTGTCTTTAGGGATGCTGGGCATGCACGGCGCGCGCAGCACCAACTACATCCTGCAAGAGGCGGATTTGCTGATTGTTATGGGGGCGCGTTTTGATGACCGGGCGATCGGCAAAACCGAGGAGTTCTGCCCGAACGCCAAAATCATTCACGTGGATATCGACCGCGCCGAGCTGGGTAAAATCAAGCAGCCGCACGTGGCGATTCAGGGCGACGTGGCCGAGGTGCTGGCACAGCTGATCCCACAGACGGAGGCAAACGACCGCGCCGACTGGCGCCAGCTGGTGGCCGATCTGCAACGCGAGTTCCCGGGCGCTGTCCCAACCGAGGGCGACCCGCTGAGCCACTATGGTCTTATCAACGCCGTTGCCGCCTGCGTGGATGACAGCGCGATTATCACCACCGACGTCGGCCAGCATCAGATGTGGACCGCCCAGGCGTATCCGCTTAACCGCCCGCGCCAGTGGCTGACCTCCGGCGGCCTTGGCACCATGGGCTTCGGCCTGCCAGCAGCGGTTGGCGCGGCGCTCGCCAACCCGGACCGTAAGGTGATCTGCTTCTCCGGTGACGGCAGCCTGATGATGAACATTCAGGAGATGGCCACCGCAGCCGAAAATCAGTTAGACGTCAAAATCATTCTGATGAACAACGAGGCGCTGGGCCTGGTACACCAGCAGCAGAGCCTGTTCTATAAGCAGGGCGTGTTTGCGGCGACCTATCCGGGGATGATCAACTTCATGCAGATTGCCGCTGGTTTTGGCCTGCACACCTGCGATCTGAACGCCGAAGAAGATGCCCACGCGGCGTTGCAGGATGCGATTTCTCGTCCGGGCCCGGCGCTGATCCACGTGCGTATCGACCCTGAACAAAAAGTGTATCCGATGGTGCCGCCGGGTGCGGCAAATACTGAGATGGTGGGAGAATAAACCATGCAGAAACAATATGATAACGTCATTCTGGAACTCACCGTCCGCAACCACCCTGGCGTCATGACCCACGTCTGCGGGCTGTTTGCCCGACGGGCGTTTAACGTGGAAGGCATTCTCTGTCTGCCGATTCAGGGCAGCGAGCACAGCCGCATCTGGCTACTGGTGAACGACGACCAGCGTCTGGAGCAGATGATGGCGCAGATCGACAAGCTGGAAGATGTCACCAAAGTGGCACGCAACCAGTCCGATCCCACCATGTTTAACAAAATTGCGGTGTTTTTCGAGTAAATCACTTAAGGTAAAAGGCTTTTGCCGGATGGCGCTGCGCTTATCCAGCCTGCAAGGACGTTACACGTAGGCCGGATAAGGCGTTTACGCCGCCATCCGGCGTGTTCACGCATCAGGATCAAACCATGACCACCATCGCCCTTATCGACGACCACCTTATCGTCCGCTCCGGCTTTGCCCAGCTTTTAAACCTCGAACCGGATTTTCAGGTCGTGGCCGAGTTTGGCTCCGGTCGCGAGGCGCTGGCGGGCCTGCCGGGACGCGGGGTGCAGGTCTGTATCTGCGACATCTCAATGCCGGATCTCTCCGGGCTGGAGCTGTTAAGCCAGCTGCCGAAAGGGATGGCGACCATTATGCTCTCCGTCCACGACAGCCCGGCGCTGGTCGAGCAGGCGCTCAACGCGGGCGCGCGCGGCTTCCTCTCTAAACGCTGTAGCCCCGACGAGCTGATTGCCGCCGTGCGCACCGTCTCCACCGGCGGCTGCTACCTGACGCCGGATATCGCCATCAAGCTGGCGGCGGGACGGCAGGATCCGCTCACCAGACGCGAGCGTCAGGTGGCAGAGAAACTTGCCCAGGGCATGTCGGTAAAAGAGATTGCCGCGGAGCTGGATCTGTCCCCGAAAACCGTGCATGTTCATCGCGCCAACCTGATGGAAAAACTCAACGTCAGTAACGATGTCGAGCTGGCGCGCCGTATGTTTGACAGCTGGCAATGAGTCCCGTTTTTTCACGGCTGATCGCCGTCGTCGCCAGCTTTTTTATCTTCTCCGCCGCATGGTTCTGCCTGTGGAGCATCAGCCTGCATCTGGTGGAACGCCCGGAGCTGGCGGTGCTGCTTTTCCCCTTTGGCCTGCGTCTGGGACTGATGCTTCAGTGCCCGCGCGGATACTGGCCCGTTTTGCTCGGTGCAGAGTGGCTGATGCTGATCTGGCTGGCGCAGGAAGTGGCGCTGGCGCATCTGCCTTTATTGATGACCGGAAGCCTGCTCACGCTTATCCCGGTCGCCCTGATTTCCCGCTACCGTCACCAGCGCGACTGGCGCACGCTGCTGCGTCAGGGGGCGGCGCTGATTGCCGCCGCGCTGTTGCAGTCCCTGCCGTGGGTGGGCGAAAAGGAGGTGCTCAACGCCCTGCTGCTGACCCTCACCGGCGGCCTGACGCTGGCACCGACCTGCCTGGTTTTCTGGCATTACCTTACCAGCACCGTCTGGCAGCCGCTCGGCCCGGCGCTGGTCTCCCAGCCGGTGAACTGGCGCGCCCGGCACCTGATCTGGTATCTGCTGCTGTTTGTGGTGAGCCTGTGGCTCCAGCTTGGTCTCCCCGCTGAATTATCACGCTTTACGCCGTTTTGTCTGGCGCTGCCGATCATCGCCCTCGCCTGGCACTACGGCTGGCAGGGGGCGCTGATCGCGACCCTAATGAACGCCATCGCGCTGATCGCCAGCCAGACCTGGCACGATCATCCGGTAGATCTGCTGCTCTCGCTGCTGGCCCAGAGCCTGACCGGGCTGCTGCTGGGGGCGGGCATCCAGCGCCTGCGCGAGCTGAACCAGTCTCTGCAAGCCGAGCTGGCGCGCAATCGCCGTCTGGCGGAGCGTCTGCTGGAGACGGAAGAGAGCGTGCGCCAGGAGGTTGCCCGCGAGCTGCACGATGACATCGGCCAGACCATCACTGCCATCCGCACCCAGGCGGGCATTGTCCAGCGCCTGGCGGCAGAAAACGCGGGTGTGAAGCAGGGCGGGGCGCATATCGAACAGCTTTCGCTGGGTGTCTATGACTCCGTTCGCCGCCTGTTAGGGCGGCTGCGCCCGCGCCAGCTTGACGATCTGTCCCTGGAGCAGGCGGTGCGTTCCCTGATGCGCGAGATGGAGCTGGAAAGCCGCGGGATAGTCAGCCATCTCGACTGGCGCATCAATGAAGCTATCCTGAGCGAAGGTCAGCGCGTGACGCTGTTCCGCGTCTGTCAGGAGGGGCTGAACAACATCGTCAAACACGCCAGTGCCAGCGCGGTCACGATCCAGGGCTGGCAGCAGGACGAGCGCCTGATGCTGGTGATTGAAGACGACGGCTGCGGCCTGCCGCCGGGATCCGGCCAACAGGGCTTTGGCCTGGCGGGCATGCGCGAGCGCGTGAAGGCGCTCGGCGGCACGCTGACGATCTCCTGCACCCACGGGACGCGCGTCAGCGTCAGTTTGCCGTTAAGGACGCACCATGTTTAAAACCCCCGCCAGCGCCGCCCCGTTAGGCAACAAAGCGGAAATCGACGCCCGCTACCGCTACTGGCGACGTCATATCCTGGTCACTATCTGGCTCGGCTACGCGCTGTTCTACTTCACCCGCAAAAGCTTCAACGCCGCCGCGCCGGAGATCCTCGCCAGCGGCGTGATGGCGCGCACCGACATCGGCCTGTTGGCGACGCTGTTTTACATCACCTACGGTCTGTCGAAGTTCTTCTCCGGCATCGTCAGCGACCGCTCCAATGCGCGCTATTTCATGGGCGTTGGGCTGATCGCCACCGGCGTGGTGAACATCCTGTTTGGCTTCTCCACCTCGCTCTGGGCCTTCGCCCTGCTGTGGGCGCTGAACGCCTTCTTCCAGGGCTGGGGCGCGCCGGTCTGCGCCCGCCTGCTCACCGCCTGGTACTCACGCAACGAGCGCGGCGGCTGGTGGGCGATATGGAATACCGCGCATAACGTCGGCGGGGCGCTGATCCCGATGGTGGTGGGGGCTGCCGCGCTGCACTACGGCTGGCGTGCGGGGATGATGATTGCCGGTGGCCTGGCAATTATCGCCGGGCTGTTCCTCTGCTGGCGCCTGCGCGACAGGCCGCAAACCGTCGGCCTTCCACCGGTGGGCGACTGGCGGCACGACGAGATGGAGATCGCCCAGCAGCAGGAGGGGGCCGGGCTGTCCCGCCAGCAGATCCTCACCAAATACGTACTGAAAAACCCCTACATTTGGCTGCTGTCGCTCTGCTACGTGCTGGTCTACGTGGTGCGCGCGGCCATCAACGACTGGGGCAACCTGTACATGTCCGAGACGCTCGGTGTGGATCTGGTGACCGCCAACTCGGCAGTGACCATGTTTGAACTGGGCGGGTTTATCGGCGCGCTGGTGGCGGGCTGGGGCTCGGACAAGCTCTTCAACGGCAACCGCGGGCCTATGAACCTGATCTTCGCCGCCGGAATTTTGCTCTCCGTTGGCTCGCTGTGGCTGATGCCGTTCGCCAGCTACGTGATGCAGGCGGCGTGCTTCTTCACCATCGGTTTTTTCGTCTTTGGCCCGCAGATGCTGATCGGCATGGCGGCGGCAGAGTGCTCCCACAAAGAGGCGGCAGGCGCGGCGACGGGCTTTGTCGGGCTGTTTGCCTACCTTGGCGCATCGCTCTCCGGCTGGCCGCTGGCGCGGGTGATCGACATCTGGCACTGGAGCGGGTTCTTCGCGGTGATCGCTATCGCGGCGGGCATCTCCGCCCTGCTGTTGCTGCCGTTTTTGCACGCGCAGGCACCGCGCGAAGCGTGACGCGCCTCACCTTTTGCTGCCGAGTCGCGCAAAACTAAGAAATTTTCCCGGTTTCACCTGGACGCTGTCTCAGGCATCTCTCCTGGCTGGTTTTTACAATGCTGCAAAAATCAGCTCAGGAGTAACTCAGTCATGCTGGCCTTCTTAAATCAGGTGCGCAAGCCGACCCTGGATCTGCCGCTCGACGTGCGGCGCAAAATGTGGTTCAAACCGTTCATGCAGTCCTATCTGGTGGTCTTCATCGGCTACCTGACTATGTACCTGATCCGCAAAAACTTTAACATCGCGCAGAACGACATGATCACCACCTACGGGCTGAGCATGACGCAGTTGGGGATGATTGGCCTGGGCTTCTCTATCACCTATGGCGTGGGGAAAACTGTCGTTTCCTACTATGCGGACGGCAAAAACACCAAGCAGTTCCTGCCGTTTATGCTGATCCTCTCTGCCATCTGTATGCTCGGCTTCAGCGCCAGCATGGGCGCGGGCTCCGTCAGCCTGTTCCTGATGATCGCCTTTTACGCCCTGAGCGGTTTCTTCCAGAGCACCGGCGGGTCGTGCAGCTACTCCACCATCACCAAATGGACGCCGCGCCGCAAGCGGGGGTCGTACCTCGGCATGTGGAACATCTCCCACAACCTCGGCGGAGCGGGTGCGGCAGGCGTGGCGCTGTTCGGCGCGAACTACCTGTTCGACGGTCACGTCATCGGCATGTTTATCTTCCCGTCGATTATTGCCCTGATTGTTGGCTTTATCGGCCTGCGCTACGGCAGCGATTCCCCGGAATCGTACGGCCTCGGCAAAGCCGAAGAGCTGTTCGGGGAAGAGATCAGCGAAGAGGACAAAGAGACCGAAGAAAACGAGATGTCCAAATGGCAGATCTTTGTTGAGTACGTGCTGAAAAACAAAGTGATTTGGCTGCTCTGTTTCTCGAACATCTTCCTGTACGTGGTGCGCATTGGTATCGACCAGTGGTCCACAGTGTATGCCTTCCAGGAGCTGAAGCTTTCTAAAGAAGTGGCGATTCAGGGCTTCACCCTGTTTGAAGTGGGCGCGCTGGTCGGCACCCTGCTGTGGGGATGGCTCTCCGACCTCGCCAATGGCCGCCGCGCGCTGGTGGCCTGCGTCGCGCTGGCGCTGATTATCGCCACCCTTGGCGTCTACCAGCACGCCAGCAACCAGTACATTTACCTGGCGTCCCTGTTCGCGCTCGGCTTCCTGGTGTTTGGTCCGCAATTACTGATCGGTGTGGCGGCAGTGGGCTTCGTCCCGAAAAAAGCGATCGGCGCCGCCGATGGGATTAAGGGCACCTTCGCCTACCTGATCGGCGACAGCTTCGCCAAGCTGGGCCTGGGGATGATCGCCGACGGCACGCCGATTTTCGGCCTTACCGGCTGGGCGGGCACCTTCGCCGCGCTGGATGCCGCCGCGATTGGCTGTATCGTCCTGATGGCGATGGTTGCGGTGCTGGAAGAGCGTAAGATCCGCCGTGAGAATCGTGCGCAGAAATTAAAAGTAGCCTGAGTGTGCAGGTAACTTCTTTGCCCGGTGTGTGATGCCGGGCTTTTTTATTTTGCACGGCCTACCTTTACTCCGCTTTACACACTCGCTCCTCTCTATGCTCTACAGTGTTGTTGCTGCCGCCTTTCGTGCAGCCTTAGCCCTTTTGCTAACGGAGAGCTTGCATGTTAACCCGACGATTGTCCTGCCTTGCGCTGCTGATGGCGCTGGCGTCCCCCGCAATGGCCGCGGATGCCCCCACCTACGGCGAGAAGCTGGAAGGTTTTGACTACGGCTGGCCGGTAAAACACTTTACCTTTACCTCGCAGAACCAGCCTCTGGATATGGCTTACCTGGACGTGAAACCGGAAAAACCCAACGGCCGCACCGTGGTGCTGATGCACGGCAAAAACTTCTGTGCTGGCACCTGGGACGGCACTATCCGCGCGCTGTCGGCCGGTGGGTATCGCGTGATCGCCCCTGACCAGATTGGTTTTTGTAAATCCACCAAGCCGGAGCATTACCAGTACACCTTCCAGCAGCTGGCGGATAACACCCACGCGCTGCTGAAAACGCTGGGCGTCGAGCGCGTGACGGTTATAGGACATTCGACCGGCGGCATGCTGGCAACCCGCTATGCGTTGATGTGGCCGCAGCAGGTGGAGCAGCTGGTGATGGTAAACCCGATTGGTCTGGAAGACTGGAAAGCGCGCGGCGTGCCGCATATTACGGTCGATCAGTGGTACCAGCGCGAGCTGAAAGTTAGCGCCGACGGTATTCGTCAGTACGAGAAAAACACCTACTACGCCGGGGAGTGGAAGCCGGAGTACGAGCGCTGGGTCACCATGCTCGCCGGGCTGAACAACGGGCCGGGTAAAGCGCGCGTGGCGTGGAACTCGGCGCTGCTCTATGACATGATTTATACCCAGCCGGTTGTCTATGAATTTAGCGAGCTGAAGATGCCGGTATTATTGATGATCGGCACGAAGGACAATACCGCCATCGGGAAAGATCTCGCCCCACCGGAGATCCGCAAGACGCTCGGCAATTACGCGGTGCTGGGCAAAGAGACGGCGAAGCGCATTCCGCACGCGACGCTGGTCGAGTTTAACGACATGGGCCACGCGCCGCAGATGCAGGATCCTGAACGTTTCCACGACGCGCTGCTGAAAGGGCTTCAGGCGCGCTGACGGGTCTCCAGCAACAGCCCGCGCAGCCACGCCTGCGCGGGATTGCTTTCATCGCAATTATCCAGCTTTTTTCGGTTCACTATTCTGGCCGTTCCCGCTGTTGACGCGCTGCGTTTCCCGCTATGATGGGCGGCTAGTCTAAGGAGAACGCATGGTCTGGATAATGCTGGCAACGCTTGCCGTGGTATTTGTGGTTGGATTTCGTGTCCTGACCTCAGACTCCCGCCGCGCCATCAAACGTTTAAGCGAGCGGCTGGGCATCACCCCGATGCCAGTCGAGTCGATGATCGATCAGTTCGGTAAAACGCCGGGCAATGAGTTTATCCGCTACCTTGAGCGCCCCGACGAGGCACATCTGCAAAATGCGGCACAGGTGCTGCTCATCTGGCAGGTCTGCATTGTCGACGGCAGTGAAGAGAATCTGCATACCTGGCACCGTATGCTGCGTAAAGCCCGCCTTGCCGCACCCATTACCGATGCGCAAATTCGACTGGCACTTGGCTTTATGCGCGAAATGGAGCCCGATCCGCAGGAGCTGAACGCCTTCCAGCTGCGCTATAACCAGCTATTTCTGCCGGAAGAAGGTGTGTTTTATCTGCACTGATCCCCTCTAAAACCACAAAAGTTGTCAAATCGTTAAATCCGTCACACTTTTGATGATAAACTGCGCGACTTTTCCGCACGTTTTTATCTCAGGTGATGCCATGACAGAACATATCCAGCCCACGACTCCGCCGCAGGCCAAAGAGGTGTCTCGCCCCAACTGGTCGGCGGTTTTCTCCGTGGCGTTCTGCGTCGCCTGCCTGATTACCGTTGAGTTTCTGCCGGTCAGCCTGCTGACGCCGATGGCGCAGGATCTGGGCATTTCCGAAGGCGTGGCGGGGCAGTCCGTTACCGTCACCGCCTTTGTGGCGATGTTCGCCAGCCTGTTTATCACCCAGGCGATTGGCACCATTGACCGTCGTAAAGTGGTCATCCTGTTCAGCGTGCTGCTGACGCTCTCCTGCCTGCTGGTCTCTTTCGCTGAAAGCTTCACCCTGCTGCTGCTGGGTCGCGCCTGCTTGGGGCTGGGGTTAGGCGGCTTCTGGGCGATGTCGGCCTCGCTGACCATGCGCCTGGTGCCCGCGCGCACCGTGCCAAAAGCGCTGTCCGTTATCTTCGGCGCGGTCTCTATTGCGCTGGTGATTGCCGCGCCGCTGGGCAGCTTCCTTGGTGGGATTATCGGCTGGCGTAACGTCTTTAACGCGGCGGCAGTGATGGGCGTGCTGTGCATTATCTGGGTGTGGAAAGCGCTACCGTCTCTGCCGGGTGAAGCGGCGCACCACAAACAGAACATGTTCGCGCTGCTCAAGCGTCCGGGCGTGCTGGCGGGGATGACCGCCATCTTCATGGCCTTTGCCGGGCAGTTTGCCTTCTTTACCTATATTCGCCCGGTGTATATGACCATGGCGGGCTTTGACGTGGATGGCCTGACGCTGGTGCTGCTGAGCTTCGGTATCGCCAGCTTCGTCGGCACCTCACTGTCGTCTCAGTTCCTGAAGCGCTCCCTGAAGGTGGCGCTGGCGGGTGCGCCGCTGGTGCTGGCGATCAGTGCCGCGGTGCTGGTGCTGTGGGGCAGCGACAAGTGGGTCGCATCGGCGATTGCGATTGTCTGGGGCTTTGCCTTTGCGCTGGTGCCGGTGGGCTGGTCGACGTGGATCACCCGCTCGCTTGCCGATCAGGCGGAAAAAGCCGGGTCGATTCAGGTGGCGGTGATCCAGCTGGCGAACACCTGCGGCGCGGCGGTGGGCGGCGTAGCGCTCGACCATCTGGGGCTGACGTCACCGCTGGTGATCTCCGGTACGCTGATGCTGCTGACCGCGCTGCTGGTGGCGGGGAAGGTGAAGGCGAAGTAGTCAATTTTCCCCCTCACCCTAACCCTCTCCCCATAGGGGTGAGGGGACTGCTCGGTGCTGTCTTTTCACCCTCGCCCCTTTGGGGAGAGGGTCGGGGTGAGGGGACATTCGCTTACGCCGATGCCTTAACCCTTCTGCGTGAATCCATCGAAATCAACACCACCGACGACACAATCAGCAGCGTTCCCAGCCAGTCCGGCAGGGTGAATGCCACCCCCAGCAAAACCACCGACAGCAGCGCGCTGCTCAGGGGTTCGGCGCAGCTCAAAATGCTTGCCTTCGGCCCGCCGATCATCTGCGCGCCCTTCAGATACAGGCTGAACGTCAGCGCGGTGCCAATCACCACCAGGTAGAAAAACGCCAGCAGCAGGCCGCCGTCAATGGCGAAGGTGGTGCCGCGTCCGGCGTAGAACGGCGTCAGCATTAGTCCCGCAATCAACATACTCCAGCCGACAATCGGCAGCGTGCCGTAGCGGGCGATAAGCGTTGATGGATAGGTGGTGTAAAACGCCGCAGCAAACGCCGAGGCGATACCGAAGAACAGTGCGGCAGGCGAGATGGAGAGCGACGTCGGGTCGCCGTGGGTCACCAGCAGGAAGGTACCCACAAGCGATGTCAAAATCGCGGATAAGACAAATATGCCGGGACGCGTTTTCCGCGCCAGGGCGAACCACGCCACGATGATGGTTGGCGACAGGAACTGAAGCACGGTGGCCGTAGCGGCGTTGGATTTTTCAATCGTCAGCAGGAAGGTGAGCTGCACGGTGAGCGCGCCAACCAGTGAGAAAAACAGCAGGCTGAGGGCGTCCTTGCGGTTTTTGATGACCGAGAAAATCTTGTCGCCGTGAACGAAGGAGAGCGTCAGCAGGATCACGCCGGTAAACAGCAGGCGAACCATGGTCAGGTAAGGTGAAGAAATGTGGCTTTTCTCCATGATGTACTGCGCGCAAACCCCGGAACTGCCCCATAAAACGGCGGCGATCAGGACGTTGAGCATCCCTTTGCGTGTGGAACCCATGTTCTCCCCTGTTATGTTGTCGTTAATTGGCCAACAGCATAGCATGGTTGTGTGCGGCCTGATGCCCTCACCCCGGCCCTCTCCCACGGGGAGAGGGGAAAAACCGTAGGCCGGGTAAGCGTAGCGCCACCCGGCATGTTGTTGACCTTAGAACCACGCCTCCCACATCGCGCCGACGTTGAAGTCGTCCAGCGTCTCATCTTTGGTGTTGTTCACGCGCGCGGTGCGTTCGTTGTCCACTTTGCCGCCGGTCACGTAGAAGCGCAGCATCGGACGGAACTCCGGCCCCATGGCGATAGACATGTTCTGCGACAGGGTCAGCTTCCAGCCCTTGTTGTCGCCGCCGTTGTCGTAATCTACGTGCTGCCAGCCCGCTTCCAGCCAGGTGGAGTGAACGTCGTTCCACCAGTGCATCGGGCGCACGATGGCGTTGTAGTTCTTACGGTTGTCGGTGTCATCACGGCTGTTGTCATAGTCGTGGAAGGCGAGGATGTACTCCACCTGCGTGGCCTGGGTGAATTTATACAGCCCTTCGAAGCTGGCGTAGACCGTGGTCAGATCTTCGGTTTTGTTGAACACGCTGTTGTCCGAATTATCGGAGTAGCGGGCGATCACCTTGTTCACACCGCTGTCGTTGGTGTGGCTCAGCACCACGCCGCCCTGCCAGGCGTTCAGACGCTCGTCGCTCTCAACGGCTTTGGAGTCAAAACCGTAGTTGGCGTATAGCTCCAGGTCGATCGGGCCGAGCTTCATGCCGTGGATTTTTGAGGTGGCAGCGTAGTTGCCCTTGTCACCCGTGCCGGAGCCGCCGGTACAGGTGATGCGCGACGGGTTGGCTTCATCTTCCATCACTTCCGGGCTACAGGATTCCACCGCCGCCACGGCAGCCACGTCGAACTGCACGCCGCCGATGTCGAAGTTCTTCACCCCGGCGCCCTGGCCATCGTGGTTCATCCAGAAGTAATCGTTGATGCCCTGCTGCGGACGCTGGTGGAAGTCACGACCGGCCCAGAAGTAGGCGTTCGGGTTGGAGGCCATAATGTTGGTCACCCCGGCGTAAGCTTTTTTGAGGTTAACTTCGTCGCCCCAGTGGTCGATCATCACGTTGATGTCCCAGATGGCGCCGTTATCACCCTTGAAGGCCTTGGAGAGCTGGAATTCCCCGCCGTTGCCTTCGTTACCCAGACGACCAATCGCGGACGCGCCGTTGTAGGAGCCGTCCACCGCCACATACTTCTGGTCAGCGGCCTGGAAGTGCGCGCCGTAGCGGGCGTAGCCGGTAAATTTGATGCCAAACGGAATCGCCATGTCCGGGGATTGCGCTGCGCTCTGCGGCTCGGTGATGACGTCCGCTTTTTTCGCGACCGCCGCATCCATTTTCGCCTGACGCTCGGCCAGGGCTTTATCCACCGCTTTCGCCACAATGGCGTCAATTTGCTCCTGCGTAAATTCTTGCGCGAGCACGGAAATTGGACAAAGCGCGGCGATAACCGCCATGGTTAATGGAAGTTTTTTAATCGTATTCATGGTTATCTCAATATAGTTTAATTTTATTCAGACAATAACCATCCCGCTCCGATCTGACAGAATATGTCGCTATCATCAGAACAAGTGGATTTCTAGTTTTAGGTACAGAGGTATTACATTAAATTATTTCGCCATAGACTATCTCTGATATAAATGAATAATCTCTTCAGATAATTCACGCGCTAATAGCGAATTCATTAAATGATCCTGCGCGTGCACCATAATTAAGGTCATCGGCTGGCGGGCTTCGCCCGCGTCCTGCTCGATCAGTTTGGTCTGCATCTTGTGTGCCTGGCGCGCGTAGCCATCGGCTTCACGCAGCAGGCTTTTGGCTTCGTCAAGGTTGCCCTGGCGCGCCGCATGCAGCGCTTCGAAGCACAGGCTGCGGGACTGACCGGCGTTGACGATAATTTCCATTACGGCTTCTTCTAATGCGATCATCATTTTTACTCTTTATCAAAGCAATTATTTAAGGCGGTAGCGGCAAACCACTCTCCGCTTTTTTTAATGGTGCGCTGCTGCGTCTCCAAATCGAGCTGAATAAAACCGTAGCGGTTTTTGTAGGCATTGCACCACGACCAGTTATCAATAAACGTCCACATATGGTAGCCCAGACAATTGCAGCCTTCGCTAATACCTTTATGCAGCCACGCTAAATGCTCAGAAATAAATTCGATGCGGTACCGATCGTTTATCTGGCCGTTTTCAATAAAGCGCTGCTCGTTTTCGACACCCATCCCGTTTTCAGAAATAAAACAGCGGGGGTTGCCGTAATTGTCGCGCAGGTTAACCAGAATATCGTAAATACCCGGCTCGTAAATTTCCCAGCCGCGGTACGGATTCATCTTGCGGCCCGGCATCTCGTAGCTATCAAAGAACCACTCCGGCATAAACGGCGCCTGCGGGTTCACCGCGCTGTCGCGACACTTCACGCGACGCGGCTGATAGTAGTTAACGCCGAGCAGGTCGATTTTCCCTTCCGCAATCAGGAAACCGTCTTCCGGCTTGCAGGCGGGTAGCTGATCGTAAGATTTCAGCAATGCCACCAGGTCGGCCGGATACTCCCCGCGCAGCACCGGGTCGAGGAAGCTGCGGTTAAATATCAGATCCGCGATATGCGCCGCCTTCACGTCCGCCGGGTTCTGCGAACGCGGGTATGACGGCGTCAGGTTCAGCACGATGCCGATCTCCCCCGCGTAATGCCCGGCGCGGTAAGCCTGAACGGCCTTCGCATGGGCCAGCACCGTGTGATACGCCACGGTCGCCGCCCGACGAAAATCCACCACGTTCGGGTAATGGAAATCGTACAGATAACCGCCTTCCACCGGCACGATCGGCTCGTTGAAGGTAAACCAGTGCAGCACGCGGTCGCCAAACAGCTCGAAGCAGATCTGCGCATAGCGGGCGTAGGCGTCCACTACGTCACGGTTTTCCCAGCCGCCTATCTCCTGCATCGCCATCGGCATGTCGAAATGGAACAGGGTGATAAACGGCGTGATGCCCTGTTCATTCAGCTCATCAATGACCTGATTATAAAAATCGACCGCGTCCGGGTTCACTTCACCGATACCGTCGGGGATCAGGCGCGCCCAGCTAATCGAGGTGCGAAAGCTGTTGTGGTTCAGCTGCTTCAACAGCTGAATGTCCGTTTTCCAGTGCTGATAAAACGTGGAGGTATGCTGCGGTCCCACGCCGTTGTGAAAACGGTTCGGCTCGCGGGAAAACCAGTAGTCCCACGTGGTTTCACCCTCTCGTGTCCCTTCCGTCTGGAGAGCGGAGCTTGCGCTGCCCCACCAGAAGTTATCGGGAAATGCGTATTTCATGACCCTTCCTCTTTGACTTAATTGCTAACTGTTTCAGCGGTGCCGACGGTTGCCTGGGCTTTCTGCTCTTTATTTTTGATGAGCGTACGCTCATAGGCGCGCAGGAATGGCAGGTACATCAGGGCGGACATCACCATGCAGACCAGGCACATCACCACCGGGCTCAGCGCCCAGTTCGCCGCCCACGAGGCGCCAATCGGCGCGGGCGTGGTCCACGGGGTTAACGAAACCACCTGGGCCAGCCAGCCGAGTTTGGTTGCGCCGTACGCCAGGCAGGCATTGACCAGCGGAACAAACACGAACGGGATAAACAGCATCGGGTTCATGATGATCGGCGCGCCGAACAGAATCGGTTCGTTGATGTTAAAGAAGCTTGGCACAACGCCCATTTTGCCGATGGTGCGCAGGTGAGTGGCGCGGCTGCGCAGCAGCAGGAACGCCAGCGGCAGGGTCGAGCCTACGCCGCCAATCAGCAGGTAGTGATCCCAGAAACCTTGCAGATAAACGTGCGGCAGCGCCGCGCCCGCCGCCAGCGCCGCCTGGTTTGCAGAGAGGTTCGCCATCCAGAACGGGTTCATGATGCCGGTGACAATCAGCGACCCGTGGATACCGGCAAACCAGAAGATCTGGCACAGCAGAACGGAGAGCAGAATCGCGGGCAGCGAGTCAGACGCAGACACCAGCGGCTCCAGCAGGTGCATAATCGCCTGCGGGATGATCATCCCGGTCTGCGCTTCAATGAACAGGTTCAGCGGATGTAGGGTACCAATCACCACCATCACCGGGATCAGGATCTCAAACGAACGCGCCACGCCGGTCGGCACCTCTTTCGGCAGGCGGATGGTGACGTTGTTCTGCTTCAGCCACGCGTACACACGGGTGGAGTAGATCGCGGTGATAAGCGCAGTGAAGATGCCCTGACCCGACAGATACTGCGTCGAAATTTTGCCGTCGGCATACGGCGCGGCGACCAGCAGGAAGGCCATAAAGGCCAGCAGACCGGACATCACCGGATCGAGGTTAAACTGACGTCCCAGGCTCGCCCCAATCCCCACCGAGATGAAGAAGGTCATCACGCCCATGCTGAGGTTAAAGGGCAGCATCAGCTGTTCGCGGTAGGTCTCGGAGAAATCCAGCCAGCCGCGGGCGAAGCTGTTGGTGGTATCCGCCGAAAACGGCGGGAAGATAAACACCAGCATAAACGAGCCGATGATCATAAACGGCAGCGCGGCGGTAAAGCCGTCGCGGATGGCAATCACATACTTTTGCTGACCGAGCTTCGCGGCCAGCGGCGTAATTGACTGTTCAATCACCGCGACCATGGATTGATATAACGAACTCATGTGAACACCTTTTAGTGTGCCGCTTCGATGAGCGACAGAGCATAGTCCAGTACTTTATCGCCACGCTGCATGCCGTAATCCATCATGTCGATGGGCTGCACCGGTATGCCTTGCGTCGCTGCCTTGTCTGAGAGTGTCTTTAACATGTATTTCACTTGCGGTCCGAGAAGCACCACCTGATAGTGCGGAAACTGCGTATCAAATTCGGATACGCCATACGCATCTATCTTCACGGGCAAGCCCCGTTCTTTTGCTACATCGATCATTTTGCTGACCAGCAGGCTGGTGGACATCCCGGCAGAGCAGCACAGCATAATCTTGAACATCGACGACCATCCTCAAAATGTAAAAAGTTATTGCGATGATGATTGGACATGATACGGAAACCGGTTTCCATTCATAAAAGACAGAAGTGTGACAACCATCAATATCCACTACTTATGACGCTAATTAACCGGATGTGGGTCACATAATTTGGCTGTTTTGACATCAAATTGAGTGGAAACGGAAAATCGGTTTCCATGGAAAACGGAAACGGATATACTCCGTTCTGGCTATAATGTGAGCCGTAGCGGTGATGGAAATTACAGACGCCAGTTGCGTCTGACAGGGGAGAGAGATGTCTACAATCAACGATGTATCGCGTCTGGCCGGGGTGTCCAAAGCCACGGTATCACGGGTGTTGAGCGGGTCGCGTGGCGTTAAAGAAGCCAGCCGACAGGCTGTTCTGAGAGCGGTGGATGAGCTGAACTATCGTCCGAACGTGATCGCCCAGTCGCTGCTCAGCCAGTCGACGGGCTGCATTGGGGTGATTTGCGCGCAGGAGAACATTAACCAGACCACCGGTTACCTGTACGCGCTGGAAAAACACCTCAGCCAGCATCAAAAACATCTGCTGCTGCGTTTCGCACACACGAAAACAGAAGTGATGAACGCTCTTGAAGAACTCTCCTGCGGCTTATGTGATGACATTCTGGTGATTGGCGCGCGTTTCCCGCTGGACGTGGACATGGACAACGTCATTCTGGTCGACTGTATGGAAGCCGATAACGCCAACAGCATTCAGTTCGATCACGCGTTCGCGGCTGAAACGGCCTGCAACTATCTCACCAGCCAGGGGCGTCGCCAGATAGCACTGATCCACCCGCACGGCAGCGGCTTTGCCGATCAGGTGCTGCTGGGTTACAAACATGCGCTGGAGAAAAACTTCCTGCCCTTTAATCGCAACCTCGTGTTTATGGACGCGACTTCATCGTCCGTTGCGCTTCAGGAATTACTCAACAACGCGTCCACGCTGAATTTCAACGCGCTGCTGGTGGCAGACGAGCAGGAAGCCCAGCGGGTGATCCCGCAGTTACAGGCGTTTAATAAATCGGTACCGGAAGACATCATGGTCTTCAGCCTCGGCGGTTCGCTGCATCTCCCGGGTATTCCGGTGATCCCGGCCATTGAGTATTCCATGGACGCCATGGCGGCGCGCATCGTGAGCTGGCTGACGGCGAAAACGCAGATGCTCGGGTCCTACGTTCTGCGTGGGGATTTGATTATTCCGGATGTGCGGAAGCGTTAAACATGTGATGTAGGCCGGGTAAGGCGCAGCCGCCACCCGGCGCTCAACCCTCAGTAATCTTCCATACAATCCACCTGACTTACTGCATCCCAGTAGGCGTCCAGGTTGTCACGCTTCACGGCGGTGATGGCATTTTTGATCAGCAGCTGATTGGCCTCAGACGACAAAATCATCGCCTGCCAGGCCTTATCGCTCTGCTTTTTCTGCGGGGTACAGGTTTTCTTCACATCTTTCAGGACCTGCTGTTTTATCTGGGCCTCTTTCTCCGGAGCGCTCTTCTCCAGCGCGTGAACAAACGCAGCGAAAATCAGGCAAACGAGCAGGCAAACCAGGTGTGCAGATTTCATTGAGACCTCCGGTAAAGTCACAGGCTTTCCCTGAAATGTATCGTTACATTCAGGCAGGCGATTCCAGCCGAAAGTATGAATTTACTTTTCACCTGGTATGAGAATCGCCCTCTCAGGCCGTTACTGAACCCCTCCACCCAGCGATTGCCACAGCGTGATGCGGTTTTCCAGGTCGGTTTGCTGCAAGGCAATCAGTGATTCCTGAGCCGACCACAGCGATCGCTGCGCGGTGAGCACCGTCAGATAATCGCCCGCGCCAGCCTTGTAACTGCGCGTCGCCACATCCAGTGTTTTTTGCTCCGCCGCCACGTATTCACGCTGGGCATCAAGCTGTTCGCTCAACGTTTCGCGCCGCGCCAGCGCGTCGGCCACGTCCTTAAACGCGCTCTGGATGGTCTTCTCATAGGTGGCGATTAGCCCCTTCTTCTCCGCTTCCGCATAGCGCAGCTGCGCCATATTGTTGCCCCCGCTAAACAGCGGCAGGGTGATGGACGGCGCGAACGACCAGACCTTCATGCCGTGGCTGAACAGGGATGACAGCGAATCGCTGCCGACGCCCGCGCTGGCGGTCAGTGAAATGGTCGGGAAGAAGTTGGCGCGTGCCGCGCCGATGTTGGCGTTAGCGCTCAGCAGGTTATGTTCCGCCTCCTGAATGTCCGGGCGACGCAGCAGCGCGCTGGAGCTGACGCCCGCCGGGATCAGCGTGATGGCGTTATCGCTCAGGCTCTCCAGCGTGCCGGGCAGCAGGTTCTCGGGCACCGTATCGCCCGCCAGCAGGTTAAGGGCGTTTTTGTCCTGCATCACCAGCGTCTGGTAGCTCGCCACGCTGGCGCGCGCCTGCTGGTAAACCGCCATCGCTTCACTGACGTCCGTGGCCGCTGCCACACCTACTTCCTGCTGACGTTTGACGATTTTGAGCGAGTTCGCGGCGCTCTCCAGGGTGGATTTCGCCAGCGCCAGATTGCTGTTATCCGCCGCCAGCGTCACCCAGGCCGTGGTCAGCTCGCTGACCATCGTCAGGCGCGTGTTCTGCGCGGTGAACTCGCTGGCAAGCCAGGTTTCACGCGCGGCGCGCGACAGGCTCTGGTTGCGGCCAAACAGATCCAGTTCGAAGCTGGAGACCGTGCCGTTGGCTTCGTCGCTCGTCGCGACGCCGCTCGCCAGCGTGCGGCTGCGGGTGTGGCTCAGTTCCGCGTCCACCGTCGGGAACAGGGAGGATCGCGTTTCGCCATACTGGGCACGGGCGGCGTCGATATCCGCAATCGCTTTTTGCACGTCGCGGTTGCTGTTGAGCGCCATCGTCACCACGCTTTTCAGCCGCGCATCATTCATCACCTGCTGCCACTGGTTCACCACGGCGCTGGCTTCGCCGTGCGCGCCGGGCAGTGTGGCCGGAACGGGCGCGTCCGGGCGCTGATACGTGGGATCTAATGACACACAGCCTGCGCTCAGCAGTGCTAACGCTAAAACAGTTACACGAAACATTATGACCTCCGGTTTGCGTGCTTACCGGAGAACAGACGTTTCACCAGTACAAAGAATAAAGGAACAAAGAAGATGGCCAGCAGCGTCGCGGCCAGCGTCCCGCCGATAATGCCGGTGCCGATCGCCACGCGGCTGTTGGCCCCGGCGCCGGTGGCAATCGCCAGCGGCGTCACGCCTGCGATAAACGCCAGCGAGGTCATGATGATCGGACGCAGACGCGTCTGGGCGGCCCGCAGGGCGGCGCGCGTCAGGGAGTAGCCTTCGGCCACTTTGGCTTCGGCAAACTCGACAATCAGAATGGCGTTCTTCGACGACAGACCGATGGTGGTCAGCAGCGCCACCTGGAAATAGACATCGTTGCTCAGGCCGCGCAGGGAGGCGGCAATGGCCGCGCCCAGCACCCCAAGCGGGATCACGAGGATCACCGAAATGGGCACCGACCAGCTCTCATACAGTGCCGCCAGGCACAGGAACACCACGAGGATGGAGAGGGCATAAAGGCTCATCGCCTGACCGCTCGCCAGTTTTTCCTGCAACGACAAACCGCTCCACGCCCAGGTGCTGCCGGACGGCAGGTTATTCGCCAGCTGCTCCATTTTGCTCATCGCCGTACCGGAGCTGGCGCCGCTGGCGTTCTCGCCCTGAATTTCATACGCCGCCGAGCCGTTGTAGCGCACCAGGCTTTCCGGGCCATACTCCCAGCGGGTGGTGGCGAAGGCGGAGAATGGGGTCATAGTGCTGTCGCTGCCGCGCACATACCATTTGTTGAGATCCGACGGCACCGCACGATAGTCGCTGTCGCCCTGGATGTAGACCTTTTTCACGCGGCCACGGTCAATGAAGTCGTTCACGTAGGTGCCGCCCCAGGCGCTGGACAGGGTGTCGGTGACGTCGCTCAGGGAGAGCCCCAGCGACACGGCTTTGTTGTTATCGATATCCACCTGAAGCTGCGGCATCTGCGGCAGATCGTTGGCGCGCACGGCGTGCAGCGAGCTGTCCTGATTCGCTTCGCCAATCAGCTGGTTACGCAGTTTCAGCAGCGCGTCGCGGTCGGTGCCGCCGCTCGCCATCAGCTCAAAGGTAAAGCCGTTGCTCTGGCCCAGACCGTCCACTGCCGGCGGTGTCATCGCAAAGATGGTGGCATCGCGGATGGCGCTCAGCTCCTGCGTGGCGCGCAGGGCAATGGCCTGCGCGGTGTTTTCCTCGCCTTTACGCTCTGACCAGTTTTTCAGGGAGACGAACGCCATCCCGGCGTTCTGGCCGCTGCCGCTGAAGCTGAAACCTTCAACGGTAAAGATCACGTCGGTATTGGCTTTCTCTTTGGTGAGGAACCACTCGCGTACCTGGCGGCTTACCTCTGCGGTACGCACCGCGGTTGCGCCGGCAGGGAGGGTGTACTGCACCATGATTTCACCCTGGTCTTCGGTTGGCAGGAAGCTGCCCGGCAGTTTCAGCATGGCGAACCCCATCGCGCCGCAGAGCAGGGCGAAGATCACCAGCATGCCGCCGGAACGGCGCAGGGCGCGCAGAACCTTATTCTGATAGCCGTGCTCGGTCTTACTGTAGAAGCGGTTAAACGCGCCGAAGAAGCCCTTTTTGTGCGGAGCGGTGTGATTCAGGATCGAGCCGCACAGCGCGGGCGTCAGGGTCAGCGCCACCACCACGGAGAGGAACATCGCCGAAATAATGGTGACCGAGAACTGACGGTAAATGACCCCGGTAGAGCCGCCGAAGAAGGCCATCGGCAGGAATACCGCAGAGAGCACCAGCGCAATGGCGATCAGCGCGCCGGAAATTTCGCCCATCGATTTTTCGGTCGCTTCCCGGGCGGGCAGCCCTTCGTCTCGCATAATACGCTCGACGTTTTCCACCACCACGATGGCGTCATCCACCAACAGTCCTATCGCCAGCACCATGGCAAACAGCGTCAGGGTGTTGATGGAGTAACCGAACAGCGCCAGCACGCCGAAGGTGCCCAGCAGCACCACCGGCACCGCCAGCGCCGGGATCAGCGTCGCGCGGATGTTTTGCAGAAACAGGTACATCACCACCACCACGAGGATAATGGCTTCGAACAGGGTCTGAATCACGTCCTCAACGGAGATCTTGATGAACTCGGTGCTGTCTTTCGGGTAGGCCACGTCGTAGCCTTCCGGCATCGACTTTTTGAACTCGGCGATCTTGTCTTTTACCGCCGTGGCGGTGTTAAGCGCGTTGGCGCCCGGCGAGAGCATCACCGCCATACCCGCCGCCGGGTGGCCGTTCAGCTTCGCGGTGGCGGTGTAATCTTCGCTGCCCATCTCCACGCGCGCGACGTCGCTGATGCGCACCACCGCACCGTTGGACTCGCTCTTGACGATGATTTTTTTGAACTCATCGACCGTTTGCAGACGCGACTGAGCGCGAACGGTGGCGGTCAGCTGTTGGGCGTTCGACGAGGGCAGCGCGCCGATTTTACCGGCGGAGACCTGCACGTTCTGCGCTTCAATCGCGCTCTGCACGTCGGAGGGCATCAGCGAGTACGACGCCAGCTTAGCCGGGTCGAGCCAGATGCGCATCGCGTATTCTGCACCGAACACCTGCAGGCTGCCGACGCCATCCACGCGCGCCAGCGGATCCTGCATATTACTCACCAGCCAGTCGGCGATATCCGAGCTGCTGGCGGTGTCGGTTTTATCATATACGCCCATGATCAGCAGGAAGTTGCTCTGGGATTTTTCGACGGTGATCCCGGACTGCTGCACCTCGGTCGGCAGGCGCGATTCCGCCTGCTGGACTTTGTTCTGCACCTGTACCTGAGCGGTGTCCGGATCGGTTCCCTGTTCAAACGTGACGTTAATGCTCACCGACCCGTCCGAGCTGCTGGTGGAGGTGAAGTAGAGCAGGTTATCCAGCCCGGTGAGCTGCTGCTCGATCACCTGCGTCACGCTGTTCTCCAGCGTTTGTGCGGAGGCGCCGGTGTAGGTGGCGGATATTTTGATCGACGGCGGGGCAACGTCCGGGTACTGCGCAACGGGCAGCGTGCGGATCGCCAGTATCCCGGCGAGCATGATGAGAATGGCGATAACCCAGGCAAAGACCGGGCGACGCACGAAGAAACGGGAAAACATCAGGCGTTTCCTCCGTTGGTTTTCATCTCTTCAGCTTTCACTTCCTGCCCGGCGGTGACTTTGTCGGTGCCTTCCACAATCAGCTTATCGCCCGCCTTCAGGCCATTCAGCACCAGCCATTTATCGCCGTAGGTGTCGCCCGTCTCCAGCTGACGCTGCTCGACCTTGTTGCTGGCGTTCACCACCAGCGCGGTGGCGGTACCTTTGGCGTCGCGGGTGATGCCCTGCTGCGGCGCGAGGATCGCGTCATTCATGATGCCTTCATCCACTCGGGCGCGGACGAACATGCCCGGCAGAAGCTGATGCTGCGGGTTCGGGAAGACGGCGCGCAGGGTGACTGAGCCGGTAGACTCATCCACCGCCACTTCGGTTAACGCCAGATGGCCTTTTTCGCTGTAGCTGCTGCCGTCTTCGAGGATCAACGACACGTTCAGCGTATCGCTGTTGCTGGCGAGGGTTTGCTTGCGTAATCGCAGCAGATCGGCGCTGGAACGGGTTAAATCGACGTACATACTGTCCAGCCCGCGAATAGTGGCCAGCGCGGTATCCTGCTGGGCGGTCACCAGCGCGCCGGGGGTCACAGAGGAGATGCCGATACGTCCGGCAATCGGCGCGGTGACGGTGGTCCAGTTGAGGTTAATGCGGGCACTTTCCAGCGCGGCTTTCTTTGACTCGACGCTGGCCTTGTCCTGCGCGCAGGTGGACTTCGCGTCTTCCGCATCCTGACGTGATACGCCGTCATCCTTAACCAGCTGCGCATAGCGCCGGGCTTTCTGGCAGTCGGCCTGCACCAGCGCCTGCGCCTGTTTCAGTGCGGCGGCAGCTTCATCATAAGCGGCGCGGTAGCTGGAAGGATCGATCTGATACAGCGCCTGCCCGGCCTTGACCGTATCGCCTTCGGTGAAGAGCCGTTTCTGAATAATGCCGCCCACCTGAGGGCGCACTTCGGCGCTCATCGCGGCGGCGGTGCGGCCGGTCAGCTCGCTGACCACGGACACCGGCTGGCTCATGAGTGTGACAATCCCCACTTCCGGAAGAGGACGCTGGGGAGCAGATGTTTGCGCATTATCGCACCCTGTCAGGAGGAGTAATGCTGCGATGGAGGTTGTTATGGTTTTCATAATCTTTTTCCAGGGTGAACGAAGCCTGCCCTGTTAATCGCTTAACAGGGAGGAGGGCTAATTAAAAGCACAGCGATCCCGCATCTCTGGCAGAGCCAGAAATGAAAAAAGGGAAATTACTTATTTCCGCTAATTATTCACATGCGATTACTTCGCAGAGAAAAGCATATTTAAAATATTCTGGTATATGGGCTCTAATTGTTCTGACGGTACTTTTAAAGGCGTGAGTCGACGGTAAATCGTGCCTTCGATCATCACGGCGGTAATCTCCACGCAGCAGCGAATATGCTCATCGCTCAGGTGGGGGAACTGCTTTTTCAGGTGCTCACAGGCGTTGGCGAACATGCGGGCTTCGGCTTCGATCAGCATGTTTGCCACCAGCGGATTGCGCGTGGCCTCTGCGGACATTTCGAGCATTAGCGCATCATCATCTTCGTTAAGCGTCTGGCGCCAGGCAAGCGCCTGCGGCATCCCTTCAACCAGGGTTTTGCCCTGCATCTCCTCAATACGTGAGTCGATAATGCGCCGGATCATCTCTTCAATGATCGCGTCTTTGTTACTGAAATAGCGATAGATTTGTCCGACGCTGAGCCTGGCTTCGCTGGCGATCTGCGACATGCTGGCAGCGTGAAATCCACTGGCGCGAAAGCAGCGGCGCGCGGCGGTGATGATTTCGTCCTGCCGTAGTTTTTGTCGTGCTTCCAGCTTTGTGCTCATCGTCGGCTACCGTAAAAAGTGAGAATGATCGTTCTCATTATACGTTTTCGGAGCCTATTGGAAAGGTTTTTTTTATTTACATATTGAATGAATATTTCCTTGTTTAAACAATGGAGGAAATAAGGAGTTTTTATGAAGGTTAAGCTGTGAGATATTCAGATTGCGCTGAAAATAAGGAGAGATTTATGCACCTGAGCATTACAGATAAAGTCACGGCTGAAGAAAAAGAAGAATTATTAACGGGGCTAAGAGCCTATAACGCGCAGTATTTAGATCTGGCGACGTTTAGTGGCGATATTGGCGTATATGTGCGGGACGACAACGGCGTCATGCTGGGCGGGTTAATCGGTGTACGTAAAGGCGACTGGCTGAATATCGACTTTCTGTGGGTCAGCGACAGGGTGAGGGGAACGGGCGTCGGCAGCCAGCTGATCAAAACGGCTGAAGAGGAGGCCCGTCGTAAAGGGTGTCGTCACGCGCTGGTGGATACGGTCAGCTTCCAGGCGCGTCCGTTCTATGAAAAACAGGGTTATCAGGTGCAGATGTCCTTGCAGGATTACCCTTATCAGGGAATGCAGAGACACTATCTGACCAGGGATCTTTAACCACCGATCCCGTTGCCGATCACGGCTAACACGTGGCGCACAACGATCTCCGGCGAGAGGGCATTAAGCCTCTCGTCATTGCGCATGCGAGAGAACGGCACCAGCACCAGGCTCAGCAGCGTCGTGAACAGCAGTTCGGGGGCCAGCGCCGGATTCAGCTTTCCTTCCTGCTGCCAGCCTTTGATGGTTGCCAGCGTGGTGTGATATTTCTCATCGCCAAAGCGCTCCTGCAAATGCGTACGCAGTACCGGCATCTCGCCGATCACCTCCTGCATCCACAGCGGGGCAAACCAGCGATACTTTTCCGCCAGTTCGGCCAGCACCCTGACCATTTCCGTCAGGGCATCCACCGGCGAATCCCGGTTGTCGGCGAAAATCGCCCCGATCCGCTCGCGTAACGGCAGGAAGCGCTCCTCAATCATCGCATCCAGTAACTGTTCTCTGGAGTCGAAGTAGTAGTGCAGCATGGCGGGCGTCACGCCGGCTTCGCGGGCAATAGCGTTCAACGACGTATTGGCGATCCCCTGGCGGGAGAAGAGGTTCAGGGCGATGTCCAGCAGCTGTTCGCGGCTGGCGGTAACGCGCTTGCCGCCGCGCGGACGTCCGGGACGGCGGGGTTCAGAATTGTCTTTTAGTGCTGGCACGGTCACGCTGTCTCTTGATCTTATCCATAACTTACCTGAATATTAATTATTCGATTAATTAATTTCAAGCGATCTTTTATGGAGTCTGACGTAATGACTCAACCTGCGAAAAACGCACCGTCGATTAAGCTGCTGTTCAGCGCACTCCTGCTGGTGATGCTGCTCTCGGCGCTGGATCAGACCATTGTCTCCACCGCGCTGCCGACCATCGTCGGCGAGCTGGGCGGGCTGGATAAGCTCTCCTGGGTGGTGACAGCCTATATCCTCAGTTCGACCATCGTGGTGCCGCTGTATGGCAAATTCGGCGATCTGTTTGGCCGTAAAATCGTCCTGCAAATCGCAATAGTGCTTTTCCTGGTGGGCTCTGCGCTGTGTGGCCTGGCGCAGAACATGACCCAGCTGGTGCTGATGCGCGCCCTGCAAGGGCTGGGGGGCGGCGGCCTGATGGTGATCAGCATGGCCGCCGTGGCGGACGTGATCCCGCCTGCCGATCGGGGTCGCTATCAGGGGCTGTTTGGCGGCGTGTTTGGCCTGGCGACGGTGATAGGCCCGCTGATCGGCGGGTTTATCGTTCAGCATGCATCCTGGCGCTGGATTTTCTACATCAACCTGCCGCTGGGGCTGTTTGCGCTGCTGGTGATTGGGGCGGTTTTCCACGGTAGCGCGCGGCGCAGCAAGCATGAGATTGATTACCTGGGAGCGATTTACCTCAGCATGGCGCTGCTGTGCATCATTCTGTTTACCACCGAGGGCGGGACGATCCGCCAATGGAGCGACCCGCAGCTGTGGTGCATTCTGGCCTTCGGCCTGACGGGGATCGCCGGGTTTATCTACGAAGAGCGGCTGGCGTGGGAGCCGATTATCCCGCTGTCGCTCTTCCGCGACCGCAGCTTCCTGCTCTGTAGCCTGATCGGTTTTATTATCGGCATGTCGCTGTTTGGCTCCGTCACTTTCCTGCCGCTCTATTTACAGGTGGTAAAAGACGCCACGCCGACGCAGGCCGGTTTGCAGCTGATCCCCCTGATGGGGGGACTGTTGCTCACCTCCATTATCAGCGGGCGCATCATCAGCCGTACCGGGAAATATCGTCTGTTCCCGATCCTCGGCACGCTGCTCGGCGTGGTGGGGATGGTGTTACTGACGCGCATTTCAATCACCTCCCCAACCTGGCAGCTGTACCTGTTTACCGGCGTGCTGGGCATGGGGCTGGGACTGGTGATGCAGGTGCTGGTGCTGGCGGTGCAGAACAGCGTGTCAGCCGATCAATACGGCGTAGCGACCTCTGGGGTGACGCTGTTCCGTTCCATTGGCGGGGCGATTGGCGTTGCGCTGTTTGGCGCGGTGTTCACCCATATTCTGCAATCAGGGCTGACCGACAGGCTGCCGGAAGGGGCGGAACTGCCGCGCGAACTTAATCCCGTTGCCATACACCATCTGCCTGATGCCCTGCGTCTGGACTATCTGGATGCGTTCGGCTCGGCGATCCATGCGGTGTTCATGCTGGCGGCGGGGATTATGGTGCTGGCGTTTGTGCTGTCGTGGTTTTTGCGCGAAGCGCCGCTGCGTCGGCAGGCGTGAGGTTAGCGGTTCTGCTTGCGCCTGGACTACCGTAGCCTGATGCCCATCGCCCGGTGGCGCTACGCTTACCGGGCCTACACTTCGCCCGTTACGTAGGCCGGGTAAGCGCAGCGCCACCCGGCAACAGGCCGCATATAACTTAACCGTCTTACTGATTCCTTTTCGTTTTTTAGCCTGCCGTCTCGTTGTCGATATAGTCTTCAAAACGTCTATCAAAAGGAACTGTCTCGTGAAACTTCGATTGGGTGCGCTTCTCCTGACTGGCCTGCTGCTCGCGGGCTGTGATCAAGGCGGCAATGATGCCAAACACATTAAAGTCGGCGTGATTAATGGCGCTGAGCAGGACGTGGCGGAAGTCGCCAAAAAGGTGGCAAAGGAGAAATACGGTCTGGATGTTGAGCTGGTGGGCTTTAGCGGCTCGCTGCTACCCAACGATGCCACCAACCAGGGCGAACTGGACGCCAACGTCTTCCAGCATCGCCCGTTCCTTGCACAAGATAACAAGGCGCACAATTACACGCTGGTCGCCGTGGCCAATACCTTCGTCTTCCCGATGGCGGGTTACTCCCGAAAGATTAAATCGGTGTCTGAGCTGAAGGATGGCGCAACCATTGCGATTCCAAACGATCCCACCAACCTCGGCCGCGCGCTGTTGCTGCTGCAAAAAGAGAAGCTGATTACCCTTAAACCAGATGTTGGCCTGCTGCCAACGGCGCTGGATATTACCGCGAACCCGAAAAACGTACAGATTATGGAGCTGGAAGGGGCGCAGCTGCCGCGCGTGCTGGACGATCCGAAAGTGGATGTGGCCATCATCAGTACCACCTATCTTCAGCAAACGGGGCTGTCTCCGGTACATGACAGCGTCTTTATTGAGGACAAAAACTCGCCTTACGTGAATATAGTGGTCACGCGAGAAGACAACAAAGACGCCGAAAACGTGAAGGAATTTATCCAGTCCTATCAGTCGCCGGAAGTGGCGAAAGCGGCAGAGACCATTTTTAACGGCGGTGCGGTGCCGGGCTGGTAGGCCACGGTAAGCTGGCCCTCACAGCGTTACGCGGGCATCGGTGCGGCTTTCGGGCCACAGAAAACCCTGGTCAGACTGTGCGCCAGACGTGCGGGCGCGCGCCAGATCCCGCGAATTCTCGATGCCTTCGATAAGAATTGATTGCGCGATACCTGCCCTGACCTCCTGCACAAACGGGGCAAGCGGCGCGCGCTCGCGCAGCGCTGAGCGGTCAATTTTTACCCCATCCAGCGGCAGCGCAAGCCGCGCGAACGCCTCAGCCAACTCCCGGGTTAAATCGTCCAGCCAGATTTGCCATCCCGCCTCTTTTAACCGAACAAGCGTGGCATGAAGACGATGTTGCTCAGCCTTACTCAGCCTTACTCAGCCGTGTGATGGTGTGAGGATCCTGAATTTCAATCGTTAACCGCTGCTGATGGCGTAACGCCAGCAACAACCGGATAGCGCGTTCGTCGAGAAGGTGCTCTGCCGGAAGGTTTAGCCAGTAAGCGTCCCGGGCGGGTATCTGTAACAGGGTGTTGGCCTGCCAGAAGAAGATTTGCAGCGCGCTGCGCGAAGGCAGAGAAGCAAATAATATCTCCAGATTGACGTTATGGATCTCCACGAGAACTTCATGCGCGAACATCTGGCCCGAATGAAGATCGACAAGCGGCTGGAATCGCAGCCCTGAGATACGTTGCAACAGGGGAGAGGGAAGAACGGTATACATGGAACAGCCTTCAGGAAATGAAAAAAGGTTCCCGCGGACACGGGAACAAAAGGCAAACGACACACGGTCAAATTCTTAATTCAGGATCCAGCGAATGCTCTGGTAAAACGAGGGGCCACGCACGGCCTTAAGCTTGTTCATGGCGTTGTTTTTATAAAAGTAAACCAGCCTGACGTTACACCCCAGCTGACGGGCGATTTGCTTGGTTTTGAGATTACAGGAATAGCCGCGCAATACGCTGGCCTCCTCGCTGGACAGCCTCGCCGGGGTGCGTAAGCGGGTAGTCATGCCTACGTTGTAACGACCAGACTCTTGCGGCGTCTGGCTCATCAGTATTTGCCACAGCGCTTTGATATCCCCCAGGGAGACTCTTTTGCTGATTACTCCATCAACATGTTTGAATTTCAAATAGCCGGCGGATAACGAATAGATATAGATCTTCGCCGTCACTTGTTTCTGTTTAATACAGAGAATGTCGTCATTCGTCGTCACCCGGAAATGACGCGTATTCAACGGATCATAAATGATGATATCAAAGAGTTGTTCACTCATAGCAAGTTCTTCGATATGGGTAAACCCATGGAAAATAACGTCGTGTTTTTTATCAGGCTCACGCTTTCCGAGCGATTGCAGGCCAATCATCGTGAATTCGCAGCTGTCAACAACGGCAACGTGAATTGTTTTTTTATTTTGCATTGGCATTCTCCTTTCGCTGAGTAAACAGTCCATATAAGAGAAAATGGCGGTTCGCACTCTCTTATTAAAAGAATGGCGAGCACTTTTTAAATAACGCGATGCGATGGCATCAATGTAAGCCAATACAAACCGTCGAGTAAAGCTGATGCCAATTATTAGAGGAAGATAAAATTGAAAAATGGTTTTAATGGTATATGCAATTGTTTTAATCTTCTAATAATATTCATGCCAGATTTTTATTCTGTGAATGGGCGATTAATAAGCATCAGAAGGTTGATTGATGGGGTTTATCCACCGTTTTTTCAGTGGCTTACTGCTATTCCTGAAAGAGAAATTGTGATCGCGGCAGGGTTATCGACAAGGCTTTATCTGCAAGAGGAAACGGCGTGCAGAATAAAATAGAATTTTTTCTATAAATTTAATGTCCTTGTTCAGATTTTTAAGCCTGAGAAGGATAAAATCCTGGCGTGAAGAGGTTGTGAGTGATGAGTACATAAACTATTATCATTTTCCTCCGGTCACGAGAATTTAGAAAAGACATGAATAATACTGAACGTATCGTAAGGGTAATGGTGTTTTACAAAATAAATATATTTAAAGAGATAATATTCCGGACGCTCCATGATCTTTTACCCGATTACGTATTGAACATTACTCAGGTCGATTCCACTGAACAGGCGCTGGCGGCGGTCGCGGATAATAACGTGGATGTTTTCTTCACTGAATTTAATTATCTGCTTAATCATAAAGAGTGGAGTGCGGAGGTCAGCAGCCGTTTTACATCTTTATGTAAAACCCATCACGTCAGGCGTGTTCTGTTGGTGCCCGAGCTGCCTTACGGGCTGTTAAAAAAAGTTCTGGAGATGAAATTTGAATTAACCATCAGTCAGCAGGATGAATTGACTGAACTGAAAAAGGAATTACCCGCGTTGCTCATGGCGGACGGGCAAACACCGTCGATCTCTTCGTGGCTCAGGCGGGTAATGCGGTCCGGTTCCCGGGCGCGCTCCATCCTCTCGGCCAGAGAGTGGGAGGTGCTCCATCTTATCGTGGAAGGATTTTCAACGACGGAGATTGCCCGTCATCGAAACCGTTCGGTCAGTACCATTGCGACGCAGAAGCACAATGCGATGAAAAAGCTGAATCTTTCCAACCACAGCGAACTGATTAAGTATGTGCAAGCGGTTGGAAAGATGGAGAAATAGCTCACATCAGGGATAGATAATATTCAGCGTAGCCGATGTATTGATCTTACCCTGGCTCACCTGGGCGGGCGCCCACACATAATAGTACGCCGCCATCGGAAGGGTGAAATGTTCGTCCAGCGCCGCGCCAGCCGCCACGCTGAAAATCATCGTGGCGTTGCCACGGCTGGTGGTTGAGGTAGAGAAGGTCACCGGCGTTTGCGGGGCGTCACGTTTTATCAGGCGTAGCCCCACGCCCTGCGCCGCGCTACTGCTGCTGTCGATCAGCACCGAGCTGTCTGTTGAGAGCAACTGCGTGCTGGACAGAAACATCTCAATTGCCCGATCGGAATTGCCGTTAACCCCGACGTTCTGACAGCTCATGTTCAGTGAAAAAGGCGTCAGCCCCGGCTGTGAGGATGCACTGAGCTGGGGAATGCCGAGCGTCGGCAGCGCTACGGTCAGCCCCGCATTATCAAAGGAACAGGTAGTCAGTTTTGGCGCGTATTTGATGATCATCGGCTGACCAAACATATCGCGGTTGTCGTAAGGCCACTTGAACCCGCTGAATAACCACTGCGCTATCTTGATGACCTGATTGATTGGCCAGGTGATGATTTCCCAGAAGGATAACCCACTCATGTCGCTGACGAACAGAACGTCGCTCATGTTCGCCGTATCCCCCGTCAGGGTAGTGCCGCTCTGGTTAACGAGGGTGAAGCGAACCGTAAACGGTGTGTTCAGCTCAGACGCCGTATGGCTACCGCTGGCAGTCAGGGTTTTATTGGCCGGGGGATTGGTGATCTCCGCCCGCACCATATACTTGTTATTGCTGAACCCGAGGATGGTCGCGTATTTGCTGTCGGTCGAGAGGATCGGCGTGTAAGAAAATTCACTGTTACCTGTCGTACAGTTGAATGAGCCGCTGTACTGGGTGCTGAAGCTGCCGGTCCATGTGGGCGTGGCCGGGCTCAGCTTATCCGATAAATCAATGGTAATCGGTGTGCCATAAACGATGCTGCTGCCGGAGCAGGTGGCATAGCTCATCCCACTAATACTGGAGAGGAGCAGGAATATGAATGATCGTAACATTTTGATAATCCGTAATTAATGGCAAACCGATGAGGGGCTGTTCAGCCCCCAGGCTGGGGCGGAGATTTCGCACTTCCCGCCCCGGAGATGCACGTTGAGCGCGCGTGGCGGCTGTTCAGCGCGGATATACAGTACGCTGGCCTGGCCGACATACCCGACAGATTCACCGTGTTCATCCAGCACTTCGGTACCAAAGGGCAGCGGTTTGCCGTCGGCACGCGTCGCATGAAGTACCCATGACTCGCGTTTGTCGGTTTCGAAGCGGATGTAGCTCACCGCCCCGTCGTAAGGGGCCACGTTAGCCATGTTGCCGATCACCTCCGCGCCAGCGCTGTTTTCCGTTTGCGATAACGTAATGGCGTTTTTGCGATACGGGGTGGCGTAAGGCACCAGCGCCACGCCATCGCGGTTCGTCATAATGCTTTCATCGCCGTTCACCATCAGTCCCTCCGCTTTTGGCGCATCGACGATAGTCATGGTTGTGCCGGTTTCGTTTGAGGCGAGAACGTGCCACGGGTAGGCCACCAGGCTTCCCCGTCCGCTGAGCCCGGTCTGGCGGTAGTCGGAGGATTCGCTGTAAGAGCCACCGAGTGTCGCGAAGTTCGAACGGTACGCGGCGTTAACGCTTGCCGCATTTTTACCCCCCCGCGCATTACTGCCGGAGAGGGTGTAGCTCAGGCGGTTCGACGCCAGCGCGTTCCCGCTCATGCTGATATTGCTCTGCTCGTAATGCGAATCGCTGGCCGTCAGGCTGGAGGTGATCCAGGCATTATTATCAAACAGCGAGAACGGCAGGCTGAGGGAGAGGTAAAGGCGCGTCTCTTCTTCACTGTCCCTGTTCCGTACCCGGCTGGCCGACAGGGTATAGCTGGCGCGGCCGATGGCGTTGGAATAGCCCATCTGGTATTCGCGCGTGGTTTGCTGTGAGTTCCAGTAATCGCGCTGTGTGCCGGAGACAAATACCGTGCCCCAGTTATTGAGCAGGCGCTGATTAAGGTTAAGCGTAAAGGTATTCTTGGGCTGCGCCGCGCGCAGGGCATCCCAGGTGCTTAGCGACATGTCGGGCGCAACGCCAAACCGATCTTCATAGTCGTCGTACTGCGCTCTCAGGCGCTGATACCCTTCGCGCGAATAGAGCGCGTCGCTGAAGCTGTAATAGCCTTTAGTGGAATAGCGATAGGCCGCCAGGGTGAAGTTGGTGGCGGTGGTATCGATAAATTTGCTGTACGACACGCGATAACTCTGACCGCTGCTGGTGCGATCCTGTAGGGTGGTTTTGGCGTGGGTGACATCAAACGAGACCGCGCCAAACGGAAGGTTCCACCCGGTACCGACAAGCCCGGCCTGGTAGTTATCGCTAATAATCGTCCCGGTATACCCGGTGATGAGGTTATTAAACCCGTAGCGCAGCGTGGCCTGCATGAATGCGGGTTCGGCATCGAGCGTGTTCTGGTGCACTTTACCCGCCACCACGCTGTACTGACTCACCCCTTCTTTTAGCATCCCGGGCACGGCGGAAAACGGCACCGTGAAGGACTGCTGTGAACCGTCCGCTTCACGCACCACCACCAGCAAATCGCCCGCAGAGCCGGTAGGCTGAATGCTGTCGAGGGTAAACTGGCCCGGCGGTACGTTCTCCTGATAGATCACGTTGCCATTCTGGATAACTTTCACCAGGGCGTTCGTCCGTGCCACGCCGTGAACCACCGGTGAAAAACCCTGCTGTGAATTTGGGCGCATCTTCATGTCCGACGCCAGCGACACGCCGCGCACGCGCAGGGAATCAAACAGATCGCCAGGAATATAAAAGTCACCCAGCGTCAGGTTGGATTTCAGCGAGGCCAGGGGACGGCGCAGGTAGCGGGTATTATTCTGCCAGCTACTCTCTCCGCTGGCCGTTTTCCGCCAGGCGCTGCTGTCGCGAAACTGCCAGCCGAACAGGTTGGCGCCGGAATCCAGCCCGGCATAAAAATCATCATTTGTGTCTTTCGCAGCGCCTTTTGCACGGGTGTTATACCAGGTCGTGTTCCACGAGAGCATCAGCGCCGGGATCCCCTCGTCCCAAAACTGGGGGGCAATGTAACCTTCTTCAGTACGCAGCACAGCCGCCTGCGGAACGGTAAGCGCCAGACTCAGGGTGCTGGTATCGGTTTTGACTTCACCGCCCTGAACCAGATCGCGCAGCTGCACCTGCCCGTGCGCAATGGCGGGCGCAGGCACGGACGTGGTGTTGATGCCAAGCGACCGGGCATCTTTCCAGGCAAGGCGGATGTCGTCACGCTGCTCGCCGTAGATGACGGTATAACGTCCCTTCCAGCTGCCGTTTACGTAGATATCCATCTCCTGACTGCCGGCAGGCATGGCGTTGTTTTCGGAAAAGCGAGACAGATCGGACTCACCGGATGCGCCAGCAAGCAGGGAGGGATCAAACGAGACGGCCCCTGATTTATGCGAAAGCAGAAGCGTGCAGACTGCCAGCAGACAGAGTCTGTTTTGTTTCATTTTCATGGTGAGTCTTTCCGATCACTGACTGGTGAAAGTCCGGGTTTTATACGCGCCAAGATCGTCCACATACATCAGCTGGAAGGTTTGTCCGCGCTTAACCGTATTTTTTGCGGCGACCGTCAGCTGCCCAAACGGGGAAACCATCGGGGACTCCTGGAGCAATTTCGTTTTACCCAGCGAAATATTGGCGACCGTAATATGGAACGGACTGTTATTTGTAATGCGAAAGCGATCGCCTTCGGCGGCGAGCGTCAGTTTCGCCACCGCGTCATCCAGCGTGCCTTTCAGCGCAGCGGGCCGGTAAAAAAGTTTGATACGGGATTTAATCGCCAGCTGAACGGTATTCTGATTTTGCAGATTTTCAGGTCTGGGCGGAATGTCGAGGACATTCAGGAAAAAGACGGATTCGCGATCCGCAGGCAAGCTGGACGGCAGCTTTTTAATACGAAGCTGTTGGCCATTATGTTCGTTAACTTTTATCACCGGCGGCGACAGCAGAAACGGCACATTGGCTGTTTCCGGCGTGGAATTAATATCACCGTCATCTATCCAGGATTGCACCAGAGCGGGCGCATCGCCCGTATTCATTAACTGGACGATCACCTCTTTGTTATTTTCAGGATAAAGGACACGGGTGCCATTAATGACAATATTGGCCCATGAGTGACCGGTGCTTAGCAGTAAGCCTGCCAGCAAAATTGCCTTGCGCATGATTGCAACCTTAAATACAGGCTCTGCGAAAACAGAGCCTGAATAATCATTATTACAGGTAGGAAATGGTATACGTTACGTTGGAGCTTAACTCGCCCACGGTGGCGGCAGCGGCGTTCGTTTTATAGTAATAAACATCCAGCGTCAGCGTCTCGGAATCTGGCGCGGTCGCTGTACCCATAATATCCGTAGTGTAAGGCTGGTTCAGGGTAATTGGCGTAGACGAACCTGGCTCCACTAACGCAAAACCGACATTACGTGCCACACTGGCATCGCTTTCGTTCACGCTGTTATTCAGCAGGTATTTACCGTCAGTGGAAATATTATCCGCGCTGGAGAAATACACTTTCAGCGGGGTACCGGTTGTTCCGGCTGCTGGTGAACAACCTGAGAACGTCAGCGCAATAGATTTTTTATTCTTAGTGATCAGGCCAACCGTGGTGCCTGCATCTTTTACCGAAATAGGGGAAAGCGCAACGGTAAAGTCCGCGCTTTTACCGCCGTTAATGGTACAGGTTGTATCGGTAATAGCGCCGGTAAAGTTAATGATACCACCCGCTGAATTGTCTGCGGCAACTGCACTGGTAGAAGCAATAGCGGCGGCCAGCAGTGATACGGTCATGATCGATTTGAACATGATAAACTCCATGAAGATTTGTGTTATTTAAAATGAATGTTAATCGGCTACACATGTCCCTGATGTACCGGCTAGACGCATGGCGACTCGGGAGAATGCTTTGACGATATTATGTTGCACTAAAAAAGTACATAACAAAACATTATTCCAACAACTTCTAAAGTTTAAGATTATAATCTTGCGAGTTAGTTTTTTTTAATGTTTTAACCTAAATGCGTTAGTTCGAATATTTTTATTAATGATTTAATAATTGTTAATTAATGAAGCTTTATGAATTCATCTCTCAATTAATATCACGCGACTTGACCACACAAACTTTAGACTTATTATTGCCTGGCAAATGCACATAATTTTAACAATGGCGTAATAATAATATGAAGTATCTCATTGATCTTACAATGCTTTATGAAGTCGACACCGGTATGATCATGATTAATGGAGAGGAAGAGTCATCCATTAAGTTATCTAACCAGGCGGGTCGTCTGCTTTATGAACTTATCATCAATAATGGTAAAACTCTCGACAGAGACGACCTGATAAAGAAGGTCTGGGAGGATCATGGTTTCTCTGGTTCTTCGGTGAGTCTGAATGTTGCCATAAGTGAAATCAGAAAAGCATTTCGTACTTTAGGATGCGATCCTTTACTGATAAAAACGATACGTGGCAAGGGATTTAGCCTTGCCGCGCATATTGAACATCACACGGTCAGGCCGCCGGTTGTTTCAACGCTTAGTGAACAATCTGCCTCTGAAGCATTCGATACGCTAGCGCATAAGAAAGATGCCGATCCGCCTAAACAATTAATATCGCTGCACAGACTCTTTATTTCTCTTTGCACGTTATTACTGATTACCGTTATCGGCACCGCTGTTTTACTGTTGCACCAAAGGGATTCCTATGCCGAGAGCCTGAAAGATTCTGATATGCATCTGCTCGGTAAAGTGGACCGGTGTACGGTATACCTGATCGATAAGAATATGTATCAGCCGCGACAGCACTACTTTAATCACGTAAAAGAGGTCATTGCCAGTCAACATATCGACTGTCAACACCAGGTTGCAGATGCTTACTATTCCAGGTTTAAAAAGTCGCAGATAGAAAATTATTTCCTGGCCATCTGTTATCAGCAGGACAGTATCGACGATTATAAGAACTGCATTTCTTACAGAAGCCTGACCGGGAGTTAAAATATGTCAAGGACTAAAATGAGTGTACTGTTCAGTATCGTACTGGCGCTGTCTGCCATCGCGTTGTTGTGGATCTATTTTACCAGAACGCAGGATGAGGGGTTTGGCTGCCAGTCAGATACCATTTCCTGGAAAACCTATTCCACGGGTGAGTTAACCGATATGTCGCTAACCACGCTTTTCCTGTTTAACAACAAAGATGTTGTGACGGTTATTCATAAAGGCGTACTCAAGAAAGAGGGCAAAAGCTACCTGATTGACAGAAATTACACGCTCAGCGTGGAAAAAGTCGACGGAAGCAATATCTTTTATATTAAGGATAAAAAGCTGAATAAATCTGAAGATGATGCGGCACCGGATGGCGTTGTAAACGAAATGTTACTTGATAATATCAACTTCTTCTATATTACCCGCGTTAAACCGCACGCCTGGTTAATTAAGGGGCTGGTTTTGCCTGTAATGATGTGTGTGGCTGTTCCGACGTCCTGATATTTCTCTTTACTGAAAAATCGATATTTATCTATTGCTCGGGAAATTGAGTGATTTACTCAATACGTAACAATAAGATACGAGAAATTTATTTATATTTTTATTGTTATTCTCCGGCGAGTGAATTTTTCTGTATTGCCTCGTTATTTTGCGGCTGTCTATACTCCGCCTCGAAAAAGGGGCTCCCCTTTTTATACACGTGGATTCTTTTTTGAAGGACTAAATAAATGAACAAACTGAACGCTATCGTTCTGGGCTCCCTGTTGTCTGTTTCTGCCCTGAGCGCAGTTAATGCAGCAGAAACGACGGCTTCTGCCACCTGGCAGGCAACCGCGACCAAAGACAGCGAATCCGACCTGGTTGTTACGCCAACGCGTGCTTTGAACTTCGTTTACAGCGCCAATACCAAATCTTTCAACACCGATACCGGTCTGTTTGATGTGGCTATCCGTGGCGATCACTCTACGGCGACCAGCTTCAAACTCGAAGCTATCCTCGACGATTCAAACAACACGCTGTTCAGCGTGGGCGGTGAAGCGACCAAGCTGAAAGTGGGTGCGCGTTGGGGCGGTAACGACCTGGGCTCTATTGGTGGCACCGTGGGGGCGAAATCAACCGCATGGACCACGCTGGTTGATTCTTCTTCTAACACCGGCGTCTCTTCTGGCCTGTGGAACCTGACCACCAGCGCAGGCGCGGCGGCAGATACCGAAATTACCGGCCAGGACAAATTCGTCTTCTACGTTGACTCCGCTCAGGACAACGCGGGTACTGCGAAAGAGTTCAAAGACCTGACCAACAGCCTGTGGGAAGGGACCGTATCTGTTGCGTTCCGCGCAACCTGGGGCTAAGGCCTGATCGATCCAGGGGCGCAAGCCCCTGTTTAGGGAAATAGCATGTTTAACCTCAAATCCGCCTTCTTATTTTTATTATTTATCTCTTCCTCCGCGCTGGCCATTAATGTGGGAAAAGTCACCACCATTATTCCTGCGGATGCTGACTCCACCGCCAAGGAAATAAAAAACGAAGCAGACAGCGTGCGTATTGTTTCTGTTCGCGCACAGCGGATCAGTAGCCCAATGGATGAAGGGATCGTCATTAATCCGGAGAAAGTGGACGAGCTGTTGCTGACGCCCACGCGCATGGTAATGCCCGCCGGTACCAGCAATATTGTCAAATTTTACTATCACGGGAACGCCGATAACAAAGAGCGTTACTACCGCATTACCTTCACTGATGAAGGGGTGAGCGAAGAGGTGGACAGCGGTTCACCAAAAAACGGTACCGGGATGACGCGCGCGGTGGTGAGCACCATTCTGGTGGTTCAGCCCCGTGATAAGAAGATCGACTTCGTCTATGTGGCGGGAAAAATAACCAATAAAGGGAACACCGCTTTTCGCGTCAATGCGACCGGAACCTGCCTGAAGCCGAATCCGGAATCACCGACTACGCCGTGTACCAAAAACTTCTACCTGATGCCGGATACCTCGCGCGCTATCGAGGATATCAACGTTACGGATAACCATTTTCATCTCGGAATATGGGACCTGAAACAGTTCATACCTGTTAAGTAAGGATGCATGGTGAAAAATAAATTAGTGTTGCCGGTGATGATGGCTTGCGCATCCGGCACGCTGCCCGCGCTTGCGCATGCAGCCTCAAGCTCCGTGGTTATCGCTAATTACCGTTTTCCCGACTCGCTTTATGCACTGCTGGAGCAGGGGATCAAAATTCCCGTCTATCTGGTGAATACGCGTCCACACTCAGCACAACAAGGGAACCACGAAGGCACGGCGAGCGAATATGTTCGTATCGGTGACGTGACGCTCTTTGCAAAAGATCTGAAGCTGGGGCTGAGGGACGTTCAGGTCCAGGAGTCTGATAACGGCATTCGTCTGTCAAAAGAGATGAGAACGTTATTGCAAAGCATTAACGACAAGCAGTTTGATGACCAGATGCGCATTCCGGTAAGTACGGGGTCCGCGTTCGAGCTGGATCAGAAAAAAATGCGCCTGTTGCTGAATCTGTCGCAGAGCGACTACGGGGTGAATATTCGCCCGCGTGAGGTGGACATTGATGCGCCGGAGTCTGACGACCTGAGCGGCACGTTCTCCTACAACCTCGGGGCGTATCACACCGAGAGCGGCTACGGTGATAGCTGGTCGTCGGGCTATCTGAACGCAAGAAACTGGATCTCAATGGGCGTTGATCATGTGCTGATCGACGGCTCTGGCTACGTCAACGAGAGCAGCAGCGATACCCAGATGAACGCGGTTATGTGGGAGCGCGACTATCAGGGGATGCGCTACGCCGCGGGCATGCTGAACGGCTGGGCGATGCAGTCTCTGGCGAGCGTCAGCGGGATTTCCGGCGGTGAAGTCTACGGCGTTTCCATGGGCAACCAGGCCAACTCCCGTAAGCGCGATAACACGCTCTCTCTGACGCCTGTGGTGGTCTATTTCCCCACGGCGGGCGAGGCCCGTATTCGTCGTGACGGGCAGCTTATCGGGATTCAGCGCTTTGACGTCGGCAACCATGAAATTGACACCAGCAGCCTGCCCTACGGGATCTACAGCATCGAAGTTGAGGTGGTGAGCGGAAGCCGCACCGTGTCGCGTAGCATGTACACCGTGAATAAGCCGTTCTCCAGCAACGTGTCGGAAACACTGCGCTGGCAGATGTGGGGCGGGATGTATAGCCGCGATAAATCCGTCGTCAATTATAAAAAATACGCGAAACACAAAAACGAGCAGGACAACACCTACTACTACGATTACGACACCAAACATAAAGACACCATGTCGCTGGTGGGGGCCTCGTTCAGCAAGCGCAGCGGGATGGTCGACTGGAACGCCTCCACCTACATGATGCGGGAACACATCGTCAGCGAGCTGTGGGCCTCCCTGAACCTGACGGGCTATTTCTCGGTGAATACCCAGACCATGGCCGCCTCCGACGGAACGTACCGCGCCAACTACGGCGCGAATCTCAGCCTGCCGTGGCAGATCGGTTCGGTCTGGTACTCCCATGAACAGCTCTCCAGCGGCAAGTTCCTCGATATCTATGAGAGCAAGGGCAACACCTGGGGCGCCTCCTTTAGCCTGCCGTCGTTCGGCCTGCCCTCAGCGGGCAACCTGAGTCTGATGCGTCAGGAGGACGACCTCTATCGCTATAAACGCTATCAGCTGGACTACTCCCAGGGGTTATACGCCGGTCGCTACGGTACAGCGCGCCTGCGGGTGGGGATGTCGCGCAACAAATACGACGGGTATTACGAAGAGAAAGATCGCTACGTGATGCTCGATTTCGCCATACCGCTCGGAAATACCGTGTCGGTTGGCGTTTCCCACAATCGCGATACCGGCACGGCGCTGAACGTCAGCGCCAGCCGCCAGTTTGAAGGCGATTACCTGAAATCGGCCACCGCCAACGTCTCGAAAGCCTTTAACAGCCGCCAGGATCGCAGCGTAAGCGGCGGCGGCAGCGTGAACTTCGACACGCCGTGGAACAGCAACATCCTCAGCGTCCAGAGCGGCATGAGTAAAGGATGGAACTCCACGCTGACCAGTGACGGCAGCGTGGGCTGGTCCAAAGAGGCCATCGCCGCCGGGAAAGGCACCGAAAGCGCAGGGGTGATTGTCAGTACCGGTCTCAAATCTGATGAAGCGCTGACCCTGAAGCTTAACGGCCGGGCAGAACGCATCAAAGGGGATAAAACCTGGCTGTCGCTGCCGGCATACCAGGCTTATGACCTGGAAGTGATGAACAGTGAAACCGGTACGGAAAGCTATGAGATTGGCGCGAATGCGCGTCGCCATATCACGGTTTATCCGGGCAATACCGTGGTGATGAAGCCGCAGGTGAAGAAAATCGTCACCCTGTTTGGCCGCCTTGTGGATGCAAACGGCAATCCGATTGGCGCCACGCAGATCAAAAACCACGTTGGGCTGACCCGGACGGAGAACGACGGACGCTTCGTAATCGACGTTGATAAGAACAACCCTGTCCTGAGTATCGCCACGCCGGACGACAGCGTCTGCGAAGTGCGCCTGGACATTGAGTCTAACCGCGGTGCGCTGTGGCTCGGGGACATCTCCTGCGACAAAGGCGATTTCGTCTGGCAGGAAGCAAAAGGAACGCAGGAACGTGACGATGAAAAAGATATTCGCTCTTAATTTGCTGCTGATGAGCGCGGTGGCCCATGCGCAGGAGCTGCCCTATTTCGCCATTAATAATCCGGACAATAACGGTACGGGAAACAGCGCGGGGCTGTTTAGTCTGAACAGCACCTCGACCGCGTTTTTACACGGTTCGCGTGAGTGGCCGACGCTGAGCGCGAAAACGAATAACGGTATCGCCACTTACATCCCGGACAACAGCTACAGCGGTCCGGCAGGCAGCGCGCTGACCATCGACTTTTCGGTGACCGGCTCCAGCGCCTCTCCGTTCTTTAAAGGGACGGCGTGTTCCTCGTCCTGCGGCAACACGGGGTACACCCCGACGACCCGCTATACCGATACGTCGATGGTGGTCAAGCCGCCGGTGATGGAGCCCGGCACGTCATACGGGCGCTGGGTCCTGGGCGATCCGTTCTTTAACTATCTGCTCAACGCCGCGCCAGGGGATGAAGTGACCATCACCTCCACGCCGCAAATCAGCTCCATCAACAAAGTGACCACCACCAATACGCTTCACAAGGTGGGCACGCTGACCATGACCAACGCCAGGGCGCTCAACCTGGGGATTGACCCGATCAGCGGCGAGGTGACGATTGTTGATGGATCAACGGGGGCAACCTGCACCAAATACACCCGCAACACGGTCTCTGGCGTGCTGTGCGACCTGCTTGAATACACGTTTGTTGGGGAAGATATCTCCGGTTACAACGGGGGGCTGGCGCTCACCTCTTCCCGCGTCAACAGCGTGCTGCAATCGCACATGAACGGCGGCACCGGGCTTGCCGCCGAGCTGACCTTCGATGAAAACACCTGGTACAGTATCTCCGGCGGTATCCTGAGTGATACGCGTGTCCTGGCAAACACCTTCCTCGCGGCGCCGCAGAAAAACGGCGGCAAAGCGTACCTTAAAATATTTTTGCCGAAAGCGTTAATTCTGAGCGTGGCGCAGGCGGGGGACGGCAGCAGCATTGGCAATATCGTCAGCCTGTGCCTGACGCCCGGCAACAGCTCGCTGGCGGCGGATTTCTGCTTCCAGCCGGGGGGCGGCCTGGTGATTAACCCTATTCAGCCGGGGCTGGAGATTACGCCCGACAACCCGGATTACGCCCTCGATCCTGACGGTCTGGGCGGCTCCGGGAAAGGCGCCATCGGCGAAACGCCCATTGAGATCCCCTACACCATCACCTACAGCGGGGCGCAAAAAGATGCGGCGATTGCGGTCACGGTAAAAGTCACCGGGCCTACTCAAAGCCTGAATGGGGTGGACTACTGCGCCTTCAGCGGCAACGGCTTTACGGTTCCCATTCCGGGCAACGTGCTGGTGGGGAAAAGCCAGACGCGCATGGCGCATAACTGTAAAGGCGAGGTACTGTCTATCCCGGCGCCAGCCACCCATGCGGAAGAGTGGGACAAAATGAGTTCCGGCGTGACCGATATGTGGCTCTGGAAAACACCGCTGATCCTCCAGTTCGTTATGGATAATCCGGTATCGAAGACCACCTATGACGGAAATAGCTGGTTTGGCGAAGTGACCGCGCAGGGAAGAATAGATGTTAGCGCATCCTGGAATTAATCAATCATGACTGGAAAATTCCTGGCTATTTTTGCAATAAATTGCTTCATTTCCACAGGGGCAAATGCTTTAATTATCGAAAGTCTGAATATTGATTTTCTTCCCGAAAGAGAAGTTGTTTTTCAGCCGATAAAAAACGATACCAGCGAACGTCAGAATTATACCGTTTCGCTTATTCAGGTAGACGTTCCTAAAGAGAAGGGAAAAGAAACCGAAATAAAAGACGGCGAAGTCATGTATTCGCCTAAGCAATTAACGCTGGGGAGCGGTGAGCGCGCGGGTTTTAAATTTTACTATACCGGCCCGCATGACAACAAAGAGCGATACTATCGCGTAAAATTCACCGAGACGCCGCTCCAGGCAAAGGTCATCACGCGCAAAGGCCAGCGCATCCAGTCGGATGTGGTGGTCTCGCTTGAGGCTATTTTGATTGTCCGTCCATGGACACGACATTTTGATTATGCGTTTAGCAACGGGGTAGTGAGTAATACTGGGAATACCTATTTTAAATATGTTTCCTCGGTCGGGTGCAGTACGCAATACAATAATTCAAAATATATTCCTCCGGGGCAACGGCTGGAAATAGATAATGCCGGGCAGGCTGCAAGGCGAATGATTATTTATGGCAATAAAATCATTCCGCTGACCACCTGCCCGTAGCAACCGCTTTCCTTCATAAAAGGAAATTAGCCTTTAGCATCATGCTAAAGATCCATCACTACAGGAGATAAAAATGAAAGCGATTTCATTCGTAGAAGCGAAAGACATTATTGGCGGCGCGTTAAACCCGTTCGCTGGTCTGGTTAAAGGTGCACAGCTGGGTTACGACACTGGCGCCAGCATCATGGGCATGGTTGGCGGTGTGGTTGGCGGAGTTCTGGGTGGCGCAATGGGCTTCCTGGGCGCGCTGGTTGGTAGCTACAACTAATTCACGTTTACAGGAAAAGTATCATGCAAGTTATCGATTTCAAAAAAGCACAGGCCATCATCGGTGGTTGGGATCCGTTTGCTGCCGCTATTCAGGGCGCAAGCGCGGGCTATAACGCGGGCAGCCAGATGTTAGGCGCGCTGGGCGGCACCATCGGTGGCGTATTCGGCCTGGTGGGCGGCTTCATCGGCGGTTTCTTCAGCGCCTAAGCGAGAAGCACGTTGTACGCATGGCCCGCATTGCCGGGCCATTTTTTTATTTCAGCCACGGATCATTATGTTTTCGCTCTTTCAGTATAAAAAACAGGGAAAGACCCCTGTTATTCGCCAGCATGAATTTACCGAATGTGGACTGGCCTGCCTGGCGATGGTGTTGGGGCACTATGACCACCATGTCTCCGTCAGCCAGCTGCGCCGGGAGATTTCCGTTTCCGCCGATGCGGGAACCTCAATGGCGGAATTGTTGACCCTTGCCAGCGATAAAAATATGTCTGGCCGGGTGCTTAAAGGCGAAATCACTGAAATAGAAACGTCTGAGCTGCCGCTCATCGCCTTCTGGCGCGGCAACCATTTCGTGGTCATCGTGAAGATCGACAGCCGCAGCGTGACCGTTCACGACCCGGCCAGCGGCGTGCGTCGTTACCGCCTGAAAGAGGCGGAAAAACTGTTTTCCGGCTATGTGCTTGAGCTTAAGCCCACGCCGTGTTTCGAAAAGAAATCCCCGGATGAAAAGCTCACGCTTGGCCGGTTAGCCAATAAATCTCCGAGCCTGTTCCAGCGCCAGCTGCTGCTGTTTGTGCTCTGTATTTTTACTCTCATCACCATGCTGGCGAGCCCCACCTACGTGCAGCTGATTATGGATGAGGCCATTTCCCGCAGCGACAGCGATCTGGTGATCCTGCTCACCGCGATCTTCGCTATCGTCTTTATCTTTGAAGTCATCGGTAAATTCCTCAAGCAGCTGCTTGAGATCCTGATGCGTAACATTGCCTATGACGATTTAAGCCAGTCCGTGCGCCACTACATGCTGCGCACCCAGACCAGCTGGTTCCGCTCGCGCCCGCCGGGCATCGTGCTGGCTATTGAAAAATCGCTCCACGCCTGCGCGGAGTTCATCAGCAATGGTTACGTGCAAATTCTCTTTTCCAGCCTGATCGCCGTCACCAGCCTGCTGTTTATGCTGCTGTATAACGTCAAAATTGCGCTGCTGACGATGCTGCTGATGGGCGTGTTTTTCCTGATCCGCTTTTCGCTGATCGGCCCCTATCAACGCGCGGTGGATGACTCCATCGAGCGTACCGCCCAGTATGAATCTCTGCTGGTAGAGACACAGAAAGGGATCATTACGCTCAAGGCGAACAATATGGAGCAGGCCCGGGATGCGGTGATGGACAAATCCCAGCGCGAACACATCGCCGGGCTGATGCGTAAAGAGCGGCTGCTGGCCCGCTTTGACGTGGCTTCGCTGCTGGTGATCAATGCCGAGCAGCTGCTGGTGGTCTGCTTTGGCGCGTGGCTGATCCTGGAAGGGCAGATGAGTATCGGGATGCTGTACGCCTATATCAGCTATAAGCGCTATTTTTCCGATGCCATGGTGCAGGTGGCGCAGAAGCTGCTGGACAAAAATGCCCTTAAGGGGCCGCTGGATCGCGTGGGCGACCTGCTGTTTGCCCCCTCTGAAACCAGCCAGTTTGGGAAGCGGATTGTCACCTCGCCGGTCTGTCTGCAATTTGAGGATGTCTCATTTGCTTATCCAGGCCGGGAGGCCACGCTACAGCATATCAACATGACCCTGAAGCAGGGCGAAGAGGCGGTGATTGTGGGCCAGAGCGGGTCGGGAAAAACCACGCTGCTGCGTCTGATCTCCGGCATGTTGCTGTCATCGTCTGGCACGCTGCGGATCAATAAGATCCCCATTGAAGAGTGCGATCTTTCCTCGCTGCGCCAGCACATCCGCATTGTCCATGCAGACGATATTCTCTTCACCGGCTCGATTCTGGACAACATCGCCTGCTTTGACAGCGCGCCGGATAAAGAGCAGGTCATCGCCGCGTGTCGGCTGGCGGAAGTGGACCACGTCGTCGCCCGTCTGCCGCACGGTTACGAAACGGAGATGCTGCCGGGGAACACCTTTTTTTCGGCCGGGGAGATGCAGCGTCTGGTCCTGGCGCGCGCCCTGTACAGCCAGCCTAAGCTACTGCTCTGCGACGAAGTGACGGCGAACCTGGATAAGACCACCGCGCAAAAGGTGCTGGCGAACCTGCGTAGCCTGGGGATTGGGCTGGTGTTTGTCACCCACTCGCCGGACGTGGTGGGCTGTCAGGGGCGTCTCTATACCATGGAAAACGGAACCCTGCGGGAGAGTGAGCAATGATGTTTCTGCCGCGTCTCTATGCCCGACTCTGCGCGCGCCAGGCCGGACGCACCTTAATGGCAAACCGGATTGCGCAAAACTACAGCCAGTTTATGCCCTGCCCGGAGGCCGATGTGCCGGCTGATTTTCTGCATCAGAACGCCCATGAGCTGAGCGGGTTTAACTTCGTGGAACAGATTTTCCCGCCCGCGCTGTGGGCGCGCAACGTTCGCTTCGATCTGCATGCGTACGTGGCGCAGTGGACGCAGGATCAGGGGTTTTACAGTTCGCCTCGCACCCTGCTTCTGGGCATGCGCTGGGCGGGCTTTGGCCTGATTATGGATGCGTTGCTCGCCACCGCGCCAGATGATGTGCGCTTTCAGTTTATTACCCGTCACCCTGCGCTGCACAAGCTGATGGCCACACACGACGGACGGCGCGCCGGCTCGTTTTTCGCCCCTCAGCGCCTGGTGACGGTGCTGCTGATGGATGAACGCCTGCCGGATGCGCCGCTGTTCCCAATTCAGGCAGGCGATCGCAAGGCGTGGTTAACGGACGTCTCCACGCGGTTTTTATCCCGTTATGGCTACAGCGTCCGAACGCTGCTGCCGGTCTGTTCGCTGCACGCGGCAGAGTTTGGGCTGGAGAGCCAGGCGTATGCGCCAGAGGATTACCGTCTGGCCGCCGCCGACACGCTGAACGCGCTGCGCAAAACCCCCACGCTCTGGAGTGGATGGGACGATCTTTCAGTGATTTATCATGGATGACATATCGTGAAATTAAAAAACCGAAGCCGACAGCGTCGGGCGCTAATCCCGCACCACTTCTCAAAAAGCTATCAAATCAACGCGCCGCGGCTGAAAACCGTGCTGACGCTGTTCATCGCCTTTTTTCTCTGCCTGCTGGTCTTTGCGATTGCTTTCAACTTTTCGGAAACCACGCTGGCACGCGGGGTGCTGATCCCGGCGCAGGGCGATGTGGAGGTGCGCGCCAGAGAGTCCGGAACCCTTGTTGATTTTGCCGTCCGGCCCGGCCAGTACGTGAAGGAAAACGATCCGCTGTTCACCGTGTCGCAGGACTATGGCGGCAAGCAGGGCTCGGTGGTGCAGTTTGACCGCCAGCAGATGGAAGCGGAGAAAAAGCGCAGCGAGCAGCGCATCCAGGCCATTGAGGACTCGATTGCGTCGTATCGCAAAAATCTGGCGCAGCAGCTGGCTCTCACTGACAAGCAGATCGCCGTTTCCCGCGATAAGGTGAAGAAGCTGCGCGCGCTGTTAAAAAACAGCACCGACACCTACGAGGCGTGGAAATCCGTCTCCGGGAAGGGCTATGTCTCCAAAGTGGATCTCGATAAAAGCCATAACGATGTGCTCAACGCCCAGCTCAACCTGACGCTGGAGGAGAGCACTATTCTTGAGCTTGAGGCGCGCAAAACCAGCCTGACCGACAGCACCCAGTCGCAAATTGATTCGCTGAGCGAAGAGCAGCTGTACGTGAAAAACCGCATCAGCGAAATTGATCGCAACCTGTCCAGCCGGGGGAGTTCCACCATGGCGATGCTGGCCCCTTCAGATGGCTACGTGGTGGCGATTAACTTCCCGCCAGGCCGGGCCATTACGCAAAACAGCGAGGTGGTGGTGGTGATCCGTAAAAATACCGCGGCGACGATGGAGGGGTACCTGTATGTTCCGGCAACGGGGGTGGGGCGCGTGGCGAAAGGCGATAAGGTTAAGCTGCGCTTCGACTCCTGGCCCGTGGACAAATACGGTTCCGTGGAGGCGACGCTGTCCGATTTCTATGAGGTAAACATTGATGCCCATTCGGCGCTGATCCCGCTCCAGGAAGGGCAGAACTACTACCTGGCTAAAGTGCGCGTCCCCTCCTGGTTTACCGACCCGGACAAGAAAAAACGCATGCTGATGGGCGGGATGACGGTGAACGCCGATATCGTTATCGATCGTAAACCGCTTATCAATCTGCTGATTGCGCCGCTGGAAAGGGTGCGCAAGCGGTTTATCGATTGACCCGATTTCATCGATCATCGCCCTTTAGCCCACATTCTTAACGGCACCCTGGGGCTATTCTCCTTCTCATACCAACCGGAGGATAGCCCATGAACATTACGCAAATTCGCAATGCCACCCAGCTGATCACTTACGCGGGAAAACGCTTTTTAATCGACCCAATGCTGGCGCCAAAAGGTGCTTATCCGGGTTTTCCCGGCACCGCGCGGGCCGATATTCGCAACCCGATGGTCGAGCTTCCCGTTGACGTTCAAACGCTGCTGGACACCGATGCGGTGATCGTCACCCATACCCATGACGATCACTGGGATCAGTATGCCGTTGAGCTGATCGCCAAAGACAAGCCGATCTACGTGCAAAATGATAGCGATGCCGCGCTGCTACGCGGACAGGGCTTTCAAAACCTGACGGTCATGACCGACGAAACGACGTTCGGCGATATCCGGATTGCGAAAACTTATGGCGGCCAGCACGGCACTGACCGCGCTTACGCCGTGCCGGAGCTGGCAGAGCGTCTGGGTGAAGCCTGCGGCGTGGTCTTCCGTCATCCCGATGAGAAGACGCTTTATATCGCAGGGGATACCATCTGGCGCGACGCGGTTGCGGCCGATCTACAAAAGCATCAACCGGACGTTGTCGTGCTCAACGCTGGTTACGCCCACGTCATCGGGTTTGGGCCAATTATCATGGGGGAAGAAGATCTGCTTAACGTGCATTTCCTGCTGCCGCAGGCGAAAATCGTGGCGACCCATATGGAAGCTATCAACCACTGCCTGCTGACCCGCCGCGCGCTGCGCGAGTATGTTGACGCCAACGAGATAAGTGACGCGGTGAGCATTCCTCAGGACGGCGAAACCGTTATATTCTGAGTGTTAAAGGGGAAAGGAGAGACAGATGCCGCTTGTTAACGTTGCTATTGTCGCGGTGGACGGGTTTAGCCCGTTCCACTACTCCGTCCCCTGCATTCTGTTTGGCGATACGGTATCCGGGGAAAAGCGCTTTAACGTCACGATCTGCGCTGAAAAACCGGGATTCCTGACCTCGAAAGACGGTTTTGCCCTGCATGCGACGCAGGATTTTTCCGCGATCGCATCGGCTGAAATTGTGGTTGTACCCTACTGGCAGCACGTACTGGAGCGCCCGCCTCAGACGCTGCTCGACGGCCTGGTTAAGGCCAGAGACAACGGGGCGGAAATTGTTGGGCTGTGTCTGGGATCGTTTGTGCTGGGCTATGCCGGCATACTCAGCGGCAAACGGGCCGCCACCCACTGGGAGTTTGAACACCAGTTTCAGACGCTGTTTCCGGACGTTCGACTGGACATCAACGCGCTCTACGTGGACGACGGCAATGTGATCACCTCGGCAGGTACCGCCGCCGCGCTCGACTGCTGTTTGTATATCATCCACCAGCGCTTTGGCAGCGTCGTCGCCAATCAGATTGCCCGCCGGATGATCGTCCCGCCGCACCGCGAGGGTGGGCAGGCGCAGTTTATTGCGCAGCCTGTGCCGAAAGATACCCGCGACGGGCGGATTAACTGTCTCATAGACTACCTTCAGCAGCACATTTCCGAGCCGCATAACCTGGATTCGCTGGCGGACGTGGTGTCGATGAGCCGACGCACGCTGACCCGCCATTTTATCAAGGCGACGGGCATGAGCGTTGCCGACTGGCTTACCGCCGAGCGCCTGCGGCGCAGCCAGATCCTGCTGGAGTCCGGCAGTCTGCCAATCGAAAGCGTCGCTGAGCAGGTGGGGTTTTTATCAGCGGTGACGTATCGGCAGCAGTTTAAGGCGCGCTTTGGCGTCAGTCCGGCGGAGTGGCGTAAGACGTTTCGTTCTCGCCTGTAGGCCAGGTAAGCATAGCGCCACCTGGCTATTACCCCAGCCGCTCCATCCGCGTCTCCCCCTCCATCATCGACAGCTGATACAGCGAAAACGATCGGTGCTTCTCAATCAACTGCGCCAGCTCCGGCGAGTGGCTGGTGAGCCAGATCTGCGAGTAGCGGCTGGCCTCGGCAATGAGGCTTGCCAGAGCGGGCAGCATCTGCGGATGCAGGCTGTTTTCCGGTTCGTTGAGGGCGATAAATGCGGGAGGGCGCGGGCTTAGCAGCGCCACAGCCAGGCACAAAAAACGCAGCGTGCCGTCGGAGAACTCTGCCGGTTCCAGCGGCCTGCTCAGCCCCTCGCGCTGCATCATCATGCGGAAGCGCCCGCCGGTGTTGTCGCTGTAAAACACGCAGCCGGGGAAGGCCTGGTCGAGAATGCGCATCAGCAGCAGCTCGTCGCCAATTTCGACAATGGTCTGAAACGCGGCGGCCAGGTTCGCACCGTCGCTGGCCAGCACCGGGGAACGAAAACCCACCTGCGGCGCACGGATCGCCGAGCCGGATGAGACGGAAAACTCATGATAAAAGCGCCAGTTACGCAGGGACTCGCGCATCTGCGACACTTCGGGATAGAGGTGCGGTTCGCCGAGCTGCCCGAACACCGACTCGTTCTCATACAGCGTACCGCTGTGGGTCACTTTTTCGTGATGCACGTTGTTCAGGAAAACCGCCTGATTCTTACGCTTCATCAGCTGTGACGACGGACGACGGTGCTGGCCGCTCAGCCAGATAGCTTCCTCTTTGATCACCGGATCGAGCTGAAACTGTGAGGGATAGGGCAGCTTTTCCACGAACCCGACCTGAAGCTCATATTCATAGGTTTCCGTTTCCACCGCCAGGTTCATGCGCCGCAGCTGGTCGCTGCGGGTTTTGCCCGCCCAGAACACTTTCAAAATCCCCCCCTCGTTTGCCAGCGCCTGGGAGAATTGCCCCTGCGCCGCGCTGTGCATCAGGTAAATCGCTTTATAAATATTGGATTTTCCGGTGCCGTTGGGGCCGAATACGATGTTGAGCTGTTCCAGCTCAAGCGACATATCGCGAATTGAGCGGTAGTTCTGAATATGCAGATTTTTGATCATCGGGGTACTCCGCTGTGCATGCTTAACCTGTACAGAATTACAGTATTTTACGCTGAGCGCAAAAAAAAGACGACAGTGAGGGTGTCGTCTAAACGGGGTACAGCTTTGGGCCTCTGTGGGTCAATGGGCCTTCGCTTCTTTCTTATCAGGTAACGGCCAGACGCAGACCCAAATCATCAGGATAGGGATCAAAGTAGTTTTGCGTCATCAGATACCGGTCAGGGTATTCAGCCAGATAATGCTTAAGCAGCGTCAGCGGCGCGAGGATCGGCAGCAGCCCGTCCCGGTAATGCAGGATCACATCACGCAGTTCTCCACGCTGGCGGCTGTTCAGCTGGTTACGGAAATAGCCCTGAATGTGCATCAGCACGTTAGTGTGATTCTTCCGCGAAGCAGGTTTTTTCAGGATGGTCATCAGTTTGTCGCGATAAGCCACGAAAAACGCGTCCAGATCGTCCCACTCATGCAGTGATGCCACAAACGGACCAATTTCACGGTAGCCTGCCTGATGGTGCGCCAGAAGCTGAAGCTTATAGCGGCTGTGAAAGTCCAGCAGGGCACGGCGCGTCAGGCCATTTTTACGCATTACGTTCAGTTCGTGGAGAGCAAAAACGCGCTCAACAAAGTTTTCCCGCAGTACCGGATCGTGCAGGCGGCCGTCTTCTTCGACGGGCAGCCAGGGGAAAGTTTCAAGGAGGGCGGCGGTGAACAGCCCGACACCCTCCTTGCGGCCCCGGTTGCCGTTTTCGTCGTACAGCCGCACGCGCTCCATGCCGCAGCTAGGGGATTTTGCACAGACGATAAACCCTGACAGATCGCCGATTTTCGGCAGATAATCTGCCGTAAATGCGGCCATCTTCTGCGTGACGTCATCGTGCGGCGCTTTGCTGAACCGCATTTCTGTCTCGCCGCCAGTGGTCATCACCAGGCGCAGCGCCGGACGAGGCGTGGGCAGGCCGATAGCCATTTCAGGGCATACCGGGCGGAAAGCGACCCACTGCGCCAGCTCATCCATCACAAAGCCCATACGCTTATGTCCGCCGTCAAAGCGAACGGCGGAACCGGTCAAACATCCGCTAATACCCAGCACAGGTTTTGTTGTCATGATGTGCACCTCCCGATCTCATATCTAAAAGTTACACAACAATGCGTATTTGTCCAAGTATTGACGGGATTATTTTTTAATCGTCTTTAAAATCAAGGGCAATCAGCTGCCCTTGTAGGTTGAGTAACCGTACTGGCTGAGCAGAAGCGGGATGTGCAGTTTTTCATTGGTGCGGGTGACGGTGAACAGCACCGGCACTTCCGGGAAGAAGGAGTCCAGCTTTTTGCCGTGGAAGTAATCTGCGGTTTTGAAGGTCACTTTATACACGCCTGGCGCCATATCCTGATCCTGCGGATAGAGCGATTTGATGCGCCCGTCGTGGTCGGTTTTACCGCTGGCAATCGGGGTCCACTTGTCCTGCTCCTGCTTTTCCAGCGTGACGGCCACATCCGCTGGCGGCATACCGGTTTGCTGGTCCAGAACGTGGACGCTCAGGGTGCCTGCCGGGGCGCTGAATGCGGCAGGGGCGAAAGCCATTGTAGCCAGCATCATCAGAGGGAGTGTCTTTTTCATCGTGTTTTCCTGTTGAGTTGTCGGTGACAGGAAAACGTTAGCACTCGCTGCGCGAAAAAATATTCAACTTTTCGTGAAGTTTGCCACAGCAGAAAATAATCAGAGGATAATTACCTCAAGGGAAACCTGCTGCTGCCACTGCGCAACCTGCTTTTTCCGCGCGGCGGTAAGTTTACCGCTGGTAACCAGCAGCCATTTGCGATCCGGGAAAATTTCCGGGGCCAGCGCGGCAGGGGGAACCGGCAGTATGTCGATGCGGTGGCCCTGGCCGGTGCGCGTCAGGGCTTCAAGCCAGATCTCACACGGGTCGTTCAGATGCCAGCCGCTGATGAGGATGTTATCGCCCGGCGCTTTTTTATCGCCCTCAAGGCAAAACGAGGTATAGGCGATGAGGATGCCGTCGAGGATCTCACGCAGCGTCATAGCGGCGGCGACGTTAGCCGATATCTGGCTGCGCAACGGACGCAGCACGTTAGTGACCAGCTCTGGCCTTGGGTATTCGCGTCCGGCGTCGTAAATCATCTGACGCAGGGATTCAATTTTCCCCTCCTGCAACTTTTGCAGCATGGCCTGTTGCAGGGTTTGCCAGTTATTGGCGCGGCGCGGCACAGGGCGTTCCAGCAGTGATTTTACCTGGCCGATGGGTACGCCTTTTTTAACCCAGTCGAGGATTTTCAGCGCCTGCTGAACGTCCTCATCGCTGTACAGGCGGTGACCGCCGTCCGTACGCTCGGGTTTGAGTAATCCATAGCGTCGCTGCCACGCCCGCAGCGTGGTGGCGGTGATGCCGCTGAGTCTGGCGAATTCGCCGATGGAGTAAGCCATGTCTGCATCCGAAGAGAAGGAGTAGTCTCAATATACTACGAATATTCCCCGACGGGATGAAGCGCCGCACGGGTGCGCTACACTTAACGTCCAACCGCGTAATTGAAAGGAGTTCTCATGAGGCTATGGCCTGTCGTTACCGGTGTCGCCATTGCGCTGACGCTGGTTGCCTGTAAATCTCCCACGCCGCCGAAAGGCGTGCAGCCCATTACCGGCTTTGATGCCAGCCGCTATCTCGGCAAATGGTATGAAGTCGCCCGACTGGAAAATCGCTTCGAGCGCGGTCTGGAACAGGTGACCGCGACGTACGGCAAGCGCAGCGATGGCGGTATCAGCGTACTGAATCGTGGCTATGATCCGGTGAAGAACAAGTGGAATGAGAGCGAAGGAAAGGCGTACTTTACCGGCGAACCGACTACGGCTGCGCTGAAGGTATCGTTCTTCGGCCCGTTCTACGGCGGCTATAACGTGATCAAGCTGGACGATAAGTACCAGTACGCGCTGGTCAGCGGCCCGAACCGCGACTACCTGTGGATTTTATCGCGCACCCCGACCATTCCGGATGCGGTAAAACAGGACTACCTGAACACCGCACGCGATCTGGGCTTCCGGGTCGATCAGCTGGTGTGGGTTAAACACTGACCTACTGATACGAAAACGTAATGCTCGCCAGGGCGTTAGCCGAGCCGGGGACCAGCTCTCCGGTTCGGATGTACTGCGCCTGGAACGGCAGCGACAGCGTTTGTGCTGCGCTGGTGGTCTGGATGAAAAACTGTCCCGTCGTGCCTGCGGCAGAGCTGTCTGGCCCCATCATCAGCGGCCCGGTACCGTTATAGAAAAACTGCACGCCAATGCCGGAGGCCGTGGAGTCCCCGGTCAGCGTCACGACCGACGAGGTATTTGACGGCGTGGTCTGATCGGTCATTACTGCGTTAACCGCCACGTTCTCATCGCAGGTCAGGCTGACGTTAAACGCCTCCGATGGCGAGGTACTGCCTACGCTGGGTAGCGTGTGAACATCAATGGTGCCCAGGTCGACGTTGGCGCTTTTCGTGCCTACCGTGCAGCCGCTTGCCGTCACCGTGATGGTGGTCGGGTTGATGATCACCTGTGCGGTTTTCACTTCGTTGTTATAGGCCGTCAGGATCGCCGCATTAATGGTGGGGGTCTGGTATACGCCGGATTTCAGCGGAACGCCGGTCTTGATAAACGTCACTTTTGCCGACCAGCCCAGTGTGGAGGCGTAACCGTTAGTCCCGTCGGCCGGATAACTCTGCGTAATGCCCGTCTGCATCGGGACATAGGTGGTGCCGTTATAATCTTTAAGCCCAAGAATGAAGCCGATGCCGGGCACGCCCGTTTCAAATACCATGTAACTGGCGCCATCAAGAATAACCGTGATGCCGGTGGCCGTTACGCTGCTGCTCGGCTCCAGCGTCCCTTTGGAGCAGGTAAATACCAGGCCGCACCAGAACACTTCCGAGACGCTCGCAGTGGCGCTCCATTCAGAGCCGATCGTCTTTCCGGGCACGATGGAATCTGCCGGGCCGGACCAGGACATGGGCGTGGGTGAAAGTGTGATATCCGATGTCCAGGAGAGGGCAAGTGCCTGAGACGTCATGAAAAACAGGCCTAAAAACAGTAAACGCATTATTGATACTCCGTCGTCCAGGTCGCCACTGCCGAAACGTCTCCGGCATTGACCGGCGCACCCGTGGCGGCCAGTCGCGCATAGAAGGTCATTTTTACGCTGTCATCCCCCGCCGCGCCGTAAGCAGTGGTTTGGGTGTCCAGCGGGATAAGTACGCTGTCTTTATCCAGAATCTGCACCGCCACGCCGGTCGCGCCGCCGTCAGCGACTTTCAGAAGCTGCGGGTTCTCGTCATCCGGCGTACCGCTGAAGCGGATTTTCACGCCAGCAAAGGTAGGGCCGCACGCTTCAAGGGTGAGCGTGAAGGGCGTTTTGATATTGCTGACTGCCCCCGCCTCGCTAAATTGCTTCACGCCGAGGGTGCCCAGCGGCACGTTTTGCTCCTTCGAATCTTCCGAGACAATACAGGTATTGCCGATCACGTTGCCGGTCACGGAAACCAGCACGTCATAGCCGCGTACGGGGACGGTGATGAACATCAGCAGGATCAGGGGGAGAAACCGGACGGTTACTGACATATGACCTCCTGGGAATACAGCCCGGTGCGGGCCTGATAATTTTTCGGGTTCAACGCATAGCGGATCGTGCAGCGCTGGGCGCTGTCGCGTCCCCATACGGCATGCAATGTTCCCTTCGCTGACAGGCCGGTCAGATACACGCTGCCGCCATCGCCGACAATACCGCTGGCGTTGTCATCCTCTGACGAGACCAGCGTGCCGAAGGGGAGCACGTCTTTAGCGTGACGCACGATAAACATCGCTTTTGCCCCCTGACGCGTGGTGAGGGTGGCGCGAACCAGTGCCCCGTCGGTGGGGACTTTATTGGCGATGGCGTTCTCAAGCTCCACGTCATTGCCCACGGTGGTGACATCCAGCGCAACCTGATTAACGCGATACGGCGTGGCGTACGGGATCACCGCATAGCCCCGGCTGTCGGTTTTGATGCCCTTGTGGTTGAGCACGGCGACATGGCTGGCGCCCGGGGCTTTCACCAGGATATTGGTGTTCCCGAGCGGCTGGCTCAGCGTCAGGCCATCCTCATGCAGCACCGCACCGCCGCTCATCCCGTAGCTGAGGTTGCGGGAGTTACTGGCGTAGCTGTAGCCCAGGTTATAGTCTCCCCACGCGCCCTCGTATTGCAGCGCGGCATCGCCGCCGTAGTGCTGCTGCGCGCTGTAGCGCTGGTTGACGCTATAGAAAAGATTCTCCTGTCCCGGCAGATAACCACTGACACCGGTACTGGCGGTGGTGCCAGTGGGATCCGCATGGGTAGCGGTAAAACGGAGGCGGGTCGACAGCGCCGGGTTACCCAGCGGCACCGACAGGGACAACGCAAGGATATTGTCTTTCTTGTTGTCGTACAGGCTAGAGCTACGCTGGGCGCTGATGCCAAGCGACAGATTACGAAACGTTGCGTTCCACGCGAACTGCAAACTTTGTGTGGTTTTTGACGTATTCCAGTAGGTTTGTTGATCCCAGGACAGCGACAGCGCGCCGTATTCGCCCATCGGCTGCGACAACAGCAGCTGATTTTTTGCCTTACGCGACATATGCAGGTTGTAAACCGTGTCGTAGCGGGTGGTGACGGTGCCATCGTCTTCTACGGTCTGTTCTGGCGCTCCGCCCGCCATGCCTTTGTAAGTGGTATCGCTGAGGGTATAAAACCCTGCCGTTGAGTAACGCAGCGAGAAGAAATTGACCCGCGTACCGATATCGTTCAGCAGCTTGCTGTACCGCAGGCGCACCGAATCCCCGGTGTAGTGCTGATTATCAGCCAGCTGGCTGCGGGCATGGGTGAGGTCGAGGGAGTAGGCGCCAAAGCGGCCGAGATTCTGCCCTATACCTAAGGCCAGGCCGTTGTAGCGATCGGAAAACTGCGCCCCGCCATAAAACGTGAGACCGTATCGCCAGCCCAGGAACAGCTCGCCCTGCGCGAAGGAGGGCGAAATCTGATTGCCCGCAGGGCGGTATTTCCCGGCCCCCAGAGCATATTTGACCTGACCGTTACGCACCAGATTCGGCACGCTGGCAAAGGGCAGGGTGTATTGCGTCTGGCTGCCGTCGCTCTCCTGAATGGTGACCGCGAGATCGCCGCCGGAAGAGGTCGGATAGAGATCTTTCAGCACAAACGCCCCCGGCGGAACCGAGGTTTGATAGATAACGTTACCGTTCTGGCGAACCGTCACCGTGGCATTGCTGCGCGCAATGCCGCGCACTTCAGGCGCGTAACCGCTCAGGCTGGCGGGCAACATATTGTCATCGGTCTTCAGGGCAATCCCACGCAGGCCAACGGCGTCAAACACCTGCGATGAGGTGAACGTTTCACCGGCATAAACTTGGGCACGCAGGGCGCGGATATCCCGCTGTAGCCAGGTCTGGACGTGGGTGAGCTCGTTACTCTCTTTGGTCCACGTGGTGAAATCACGCAGCCGCCATGCGCCCAGGTTGGCGCCGCTGTTCAGGCTCACAAACAGCTGTTGTTCCCGCGTGCGCGTCTCGCCCCGGTAGTCATTATTCGCGCCATTGACCACATAGTTCAGCCACGCGGCAGGGATGCCGGATTCCCAGCTCTCCGGGCTGACGTACCCGCGCGGCAGAGCGCGCATCGCGCTTTGCGGTACGGTGAAGTTGAGGGTAAGCGTCCTCTGGTCAAAATCAAACCGGGTATCGGCGAATGACTGGGTTAAAAAAATGCAGCGCTGCGCAGGCGACAGCTCACCCCCTTTCGCCTGACGGCTGTCGATGCCAAGTGCGGCGAATTGCGCAGGTGTAAGGCACGGCAGGGCTTCACCGGCGGTGTTTTCAGCGACGCGAAACGTGACGTTACCTGTGAACGCGAACTGGGTGTTGATATACACGTTAAGATTGTACTCGCCCGGCGGCAACGCGCTCCCGGCGTTGACCCAGGCGAGGTCGGCGCTGTTTGCCTGTTCGCCGTTAAGAAACGCAGGATTAAAGTGCAGCTCGCTTTCGGCAGCCACGGCTTGCCGAATCACCAGGGCGATCGCCGTGGCGCACAGGATTTTAATTTTCATGTGGTCACGCCTTACTGTTTTTATTATTGGGACAATGACGTGCGGGTAACGGGCGTCCAGGCCCCATAATCGTTAATCGTCTGGTAGCTCATGCTGCTCGCATGGCTGAAGGTGTCTGCCAGCGTCACGCTGGCTTTCGGCGGCACCATGACGGGCGACACCGGCCTGCCATCAATTTTCAGGTTAATGGTGGTGAGGTAATACGGCGTTGGGTTGGTCAGCGTGACCTTGCCCGCGCGGTAGGCGCCTGCAAGGTTTTTCCATGCCTCTCCTGCGCCTTCCCGAAGCGACTCAGGGCGATAAAAGACCTTGATGCGGTTGGCAGAGGCGAATTGCAGCGAATTGCCGGAACCGTTTTTAACCTGCTGTGGGATAGCTTTGACCGTCATCCAGTACAGCGTTTCGCGATCGGCTGGCAGTGCGTTGCCGCTGAACATGATTTTCACCGCGCTTTCGCTGGCGGGCTTCATGACGTACAGCGGCGGCGTGATGACGAAGTCGTTGGTACGGCTCCCTTTCTCGTCTTCCATCCATGACTGGATCAGGAACGTGGCATCAGGGTGGGTATTTCTTACCTGCATCATCGTCTGCGTCGTCGCGCCTGCGTAGACCAGCCGCGTTGCACCCAACCCCACGCCGCCTGCATACACGGCGGATGAACATAACGTGCCAGCCAGACAAATCCATGTGTTTACGCGCATTGTGCGTCTCCTGAAAGCTGAGTCAGACCCGGCCAGCAGACCGGGCCTGAAGATTACGAATAGGTCACGGTGTAGGTTGCGACCGCGCTGGCATCACCCGCCGTGGCGTTGCCCAGCGGGGAGTAATATTTCGCGCTGAAGTTCAGGGTGTTCGCCCCCGCACGCAGGGGGATCGCTGCTGCCGGCTCACCCAGCCTGACGACGTTGCCCTGTTCATCATAAAGACGGATAGCGACATGCTGCGCCGAGCCCGCGCCGCCGTTTACTCCCGCAGCCAGGCTATTCACATCGGCACTGTCCGGCGTACCGGTGAAGGTGATAGCCACAGTCGTTGCGGCAATGGGGTTATCTTCCGTGGACGCGGAGGTATCGGCGATTTCGCAATCTTCCAGCGTGATGGAGAAGGCTTTTGCGGTACTGGCTTCACTGCCTGCGGCAGCCAGCGTGGCGGTACGCACTTCACCCATGTCGACGTCGATATTCGCGCTACCGGCGCTGATGGCACAGGCGGAGGTCACCACTTTACCGCTAAAGTTAACCGTGCCGCCGCTGGTGGTGGTGGCCAGTGCTGAGCCCGCTGGCAGCAGGGCGGCAATGCTTAATGCCAGCAGAGAATGGCAAGTAAGGCGTGCTTTCATTTCATGGTTCCTTGGTTTTTTTATTACGAGATTTGCTCTGAAAGCGGCAGGTCTAACTGGTTAAAAAGACCAGCAAATCTGTCTTATTCCTGAGCCCGAGTTTCCTTATCGCTGAGCTTTTTAAGGCGCTCACGCGGCGATAAGAAAGTTTCTCCAGTTCTGCGATGTAACGTATATCCAGTCCGTTCCTGAGTTCCTTTAATACCCTCCTTTCTCCAGGCGTCAGCGATAACGCCGCTGGCTGCTTTTGGGGCCGATAATGGCTATCGACCATTTTTGCTAGCTTTATCCGCCACTGATAAACCGTGTTCTGTAGCGAGATATAGGCATCAATATCTTCCCTGGCCCATAACAGGGAATGGGCAGAGGTTGAGTACAGGCAGATAATCACCTCTGGATGCGTGGCTTTGATTTTTTTTAAATGTTTCAGTGCGCCATACCCTGTATGGTATTTCTCTGCGCCGGATATAAATAAGATATCGATACGAATCGACGACAGCGCCTTATCCAGTTCCTGATAACCTCCTTCGATGATAATGATGTGAAGGTCGTCGCGGATGCTGCGTAATAACGTTTTAATGCCGTTTCTTGCATAATGATCGCCGCCCATCAATGCAACAGTAATATGCTGTGTTATTTGGTTATTGTTCGTCATGTTATTCCTCGAATTATAATAGTAATCAGGCGAATTATTTATAAGGGTATCGCCAGTATTCTCGAAGCAATGACGTATTGCATAGTGTAGGCCTACTATACGTCGGCCAATAAAGAGGTAATCTGAATTAATCTAAAATTGTATTAATTACTGAGATCGAGACCGGTTACGACGCTTCCCTCTGATTGGTCTTATTCCGCTTCGCTTTCTGTAAATTATGATAGCCGCTATTTTTAATGAAAATTTAGCTTTGATAAATGTTTTGTAAGGAGTTTGTCGTCTGGTGTCAGTGCGGGTGTGAAGTTGCTGACGGGGAATAACAATTTACGAATGTTATCATCGATAAAAACTGATAGAGAGGTGGGTGAAAAGCATACAAAAACCATGTAACTTATTGATATTTGTCAGGTTGAGAAAACTTAAGGCTTAAGAGTACTGAATATTTCAGACACGCATGTCCGTGGCGTACAATGTTTTTTTATGTAGATATTTGTCAATGTCAAGAGGCGAGGAGTGCGCCAAAAGGAGAGGCTCTGATAAAAGAGATGCTGTCGATAGTCAGATACTTCTGTGGAGCGGAAATTCACTTCACAAAACATCATAATGAGGATGGTCACGGATGAAGCGGCTCTGCAAGCCCCATTCTACAAGGCTTGAGTTCTTATGCAGGTTCAGTGAAGCTTAAGGGATGAAATATAAATTAAGATTTTTCGCCAATGGCGAAGATATACAGCATGCCGTTAATCAGTCACATTAATCCCGACGCGAATGTCATCACATACATGCGGTGACTCAGGTTCAACATCTGTTAACCGGAGAATTCATACTGCCCCTATGCATAAGCATTACATTATAAATAATATCGTCGAATTTCATCCTGCGGCCAGCACGTTACGTGATATCAACAATCCTGACCGTGTGGTTGTGTTAAATTCGCCAGCAGGCCGATGCCTGTTGTTATTAATCGACAGAGCGGGGTCGATTGTCACTCAGCAAGAGTTCCTTGATATTGTCTGGCAAAGCCGCGGCATGCTTGTCTCCTCCAATACCTATTACCAGAACATCTCCATCCTGCGCAAAGGGCTCAAAAAGATTGGTTTTGAAATTGACCCTATCGTTACCATTCCCCGTATTGGGCTGACGCTGGCAAGCGACACGCAAATAACCGTCAGAGAGTCTTCGCCTGTCGCGCCTCAACCCGCAGAGGGACAATGTGTGGAGGCGCCAGCGATCGAGGAGGTCTCTGCATCCTCCGAGCCAGCAGCGCCCGTTGCCAGGAAGCCCACGCGCTGGCTGGCTGTCGTCATGGGGCTATTGGTCATCCTGGCCGGGGCAGGCGTGACGGGATATATGAGCGCCAGGGAAAACCGTTTTGTTGAGGATTACCGTTTTGCGGCATCCGTCGGGGCCTGTCGCGTTTATCTTGCGAACGACATTCAGACTCACGCTGAACGCGCTTCCGCGCTGACCTATGTAGAACAATTCAAGGCTGAATGCGCGCAATATCCCTGGGTTTACATCAGCTGGTACGCCCTGCTTCCTCGTGCGTCGGTTATTCGCTGCGACCGGCCAATGAAAGAACCGAACCGCTGTATATCTGATTATTTCCTGAAGGATAGCTAGCATGACTCGTTTTCGGCAGATGCTGTATGTCATCGTGACGGGCCTCGTCACGGCAGGCGTGCTGACGGGCTATTACCTGTGGCACCGATCTTACGTTCAGCCTTTTTCATGCCAGGCTAATCTGGTACAGCACCATCCGGATGAGACGCTGACGGTCTGGCTGAATTACACCTTCGACGGGAAATTCGGCACCCTGAGCATGAATGGCCGGGCAAAGAGCGATCCGGGTAAAACCATCGACAGGAAAATTTCCTTTCGGGTGGAGAGAAAAGATCGCCTCTATTTGCTGACGTCAGAAAAAAATATGACTTTCCCGGACGATAATGTCGAAGACAGCTGGCTGGAAAAATATGAACCGCAATTTTTTGTCTATCCGGGCAAGAGTATTTATATGCGTATCAATGAACAACATAATGGTAACTATATCTTTACCTTAGGAACATTACCGACATATGTGTGTCGTGGTTCAAAAAAAGAATGATGTAAACGAGAAAAGCATTATATTTTCCTCCCGTCTCATTTATGCTTGATTTAAAATATCAGGATTATCTTAGAAATATAAAGTGCGACAGATCATGTTGCGATAATGTAATTAATTTTAAATTTGGCAAGTAAATGAAAAGTGTATTTTACTCCTCCGATGGGGGGAAATCAGTACCGGAAAAGTGTCTGCATATTGGGTTGATATTATGGCCCCGTTATTCACTTCTGGCGGTATCTGGATTGCTGGAAGCGCTGCGTTATGCAGCGAAAGCTCAGGATAAATTAGCATTTAAAATCAGCCTGATAAGTGAATTTCCTGATATCCCGATTATCAGCAATGCGGGGATTATCATGAGGCCGGATTCTCCCCATGGGCCGCCGGACAGTTTTAACTACCTTGCTGTTATCGGCGGTGAATTGCAGTATCTGGACTTAGGGTATCAGGGGGATAAAGCGTATCTGGCACATGCCCACCATGCCGGGGTTCCGCTCATTGGCATTGGCACCGGCAGTTTTGTCCTCGCACAGGAAGGATTGCTGAATGAACGACGAGCGTCCATCCATCCTTTCCACCTTGATGCATTTCGGCAGGCTTTCCCGCTGGTTTATGCTGAGCAAGGGTATGATTTCATCGACGATGGCGATGTGCTGACCTGCCCGGGCGGTATTTCCACCCTGACGCTGGCAACTGAGCTTATCCGCGCCCATGCCGGGGATGATATCGCCAGCACCACCTGTCAGCGTTTGTCGCTCGTTCCGCATGAAATTGCCACCCCACGTCCGGCGAATCTTGCGCTTATCCCTGACTCGCGGTTGCGCCGCGCCGTCATGCTGATTGAACAGTTCCTGACCCGGCCGCTCACTACCGCCGGGCTTGCGCGAGAAGTGGCATTGAGTGAACGCCAGCTCAACCGTCTGTTCCACGCAGAATTCGGCAAAACGGCCCGCGAATTTATCCGCAGCGCCAGACTGCGCTATGCTTGCTGGCTGCTGAAGAACTCGCAGCAAAGCGTGACGGATATTGCGCAGCGGATGGGGTTCAGCGACTGCGCGCACTTTATTCGTCATTTTCAGACGGAGTATGGTTGTACGCCTGGGGTGTGGCGCACGTCGCAGAATTAATTTTCTGAGGTGGATGTAAAATGCGGCTTATATAGTTGCGCCATCAACTACAGATACAATCGCGCTAGAGATGAAACGCAACCTGCTTGCCAGTGGGTAGTTCCACGTTAATGCTAAGTTTTCCGCCCATCGCTTCGATGTAACGCTTAAGCGTAGCAATCTTCAGATCGTTTCCACGCTGCTCCAGCTGTGTTACCGCAGGTTGACTTACGCCCATAAGAGCGGCGACATGTTTTTGCGAAAGCTGGAGCTCTTCACGCAGAAGTTGCAGACCGGTTTCGAGGAACATTTCCTCTGCCATCTCCTGAATGCGCTGTTGGCTTTCCGGTGAGCGTGACGCAATCACTTCATTTAAGGTTTTCACTTGGCTGCCTCCAGGCTTGTCAGATGATGGGTGAATTCGGCATCTGCAATGCGAATCAGTTTTTCATAAAAGGTTTTGTCATTACGCTTATCGCCCGCGCAAAGCACAATGGCCTGACGTACAGGATCAAACGCGAAGAACGCACGAACCGGGCGACCCGCATATTGAATACGTAACTCTTTCATATTCTTATACTGTGAGCCCTTAACGGTATCCGCATAGGGACGAGGAAGACGCGGTCCATAATTCTGTAGATTTAACAGGTCTGCCAGTACCTTTTCCTGCAACCCATCTTCCTGTTCAAGCAACCATTGCTCGAATACCTTACTAAACAGTACCGTCCACATGCTTTCGTCCATGATAAGCTGTAGCTTATAAAAAGAATATAAGCTGTAGTTGATAAATGCAATGGCTGTCAGTGGCAGCCAGGGCGTGAGTGGCAGGAGTATGACAAAGAAGGGATATCAAACGGATGGTGCAAGTGAGAAACTGCGAGGCGCTTTCCAGCATTTCTTCGAAATAAACATGTAGGGAATCCAACAGGGAGATTCTTCAGGCACTTGTTATCCATAACAAAGCCATTTACCAGTTATTCCTGGAGCGCCTGATCTGCCCTAACCGAAAGCGAGGAAGCCGGGAAGGCAATAGTGAAATGTGTTGCGATTGTCCTTCTTGCTGAACTTGTAAGTAAGCCTTACAAGTTGCTTTTTGTTCAAGCTCACCTTCTTCGTAAATAGCTTTAATATGCTGAGTAATAGCTTGAGGAGTGACCTGGTAGAGAGCCACTCTGGCTGCTTGCGACAGCCAGAGTGTTTCATTTTTAAAGCGACATGTAATGCGAACGGTTCCGTCATCACAGGCAAACATAACAAATCACCTGTCGGAGATTGGATTACGTCTTATCAGCCATGTCGTTTCCATATCTTAAACGCCTATTGCACAAGACGGTTTGCGCGCCAGAAACAGCCGCTACGCCAGGTGGTTTGTATTTGATTTTGCGAGGTGCTTTCCAGGAAGCTGCGTTTGAATCGCTGCAAGCGCGTCTTCTATCTCAGTGAGCTTTGCCTTCGTCCGTTTATAATCATCCTGCAACCTCTGCTCCTGCTCGTTATACGCCACCAGAACGATGCACCCTTTCATGACCTTTACCGTAACCTGCTGTCCGGTATCAAACCCCGCCGCGCGCAGCCACTTGCCGGAAAGGATGATTCTCGGCGTAGATTTGTCGTAAACATTCGGGCGGTATCCCACAATTAACGAATGCTCGGTTCCGGATTGGTCGGTGTCTGGGGTAGAATGCGAATCAGCCATAATCAACTCCTTGATAGTTGGTGAGGTTAGACGCTCCGGTTGTGTTCCCGCACTTCGGAGCGTTGCTAATACAGGAGGATTAGGTGGCCTCCTATGCATGTCAGAGTAGATGGATAGGTGGCCTCATGTCAATCATATCGCGCGAAAAAAAACCAAAAGGCGGCGGGCAGTCTCCGCAGTTTAAGATGCGTATTGATCCGGCATTGAAGGAGCAGTTGGATGCTGTGGCGGCTCAAGAAGGGGTGAGCCTCGCCAGTTGGTTGAAGGAACTGGCGAGGGAGGCGTTACGAGCTAAGGGTATTTCACCGAAAGCATGAATATGTCAGCGTGTTTCTGTATCGCAATCAGTTGTAGTTTCAGGCATGACTTCATCATTCTGATTTGAATTATTCATGGGGGCATTAGTGATGAACATCGGTAAGGCTGTATCTCCAGAGAAAACTTTTTCTAGCCCTTTTAAGATATTTGCTTGTGTTGTTTCTAAATCGCCATGAGCAATTGGCCTATAGCAGTCTCTTTGTAATTGTACTTTATCAAAATCGTAATTCATTGCTTGTGAAAGAGCGTAGAGCAAGTCAGTAAAAAGATCATCGGATTTGGATATCCAAATATTAATATCTGGGTAGTCATTAATTTTATTTAGATGGCTATTATAACTTTTCCAGGCATGAGTAACAGTTTGTTCTTTCTTAGTTTGATATCTGATTCTTATTATTGGGAGTTTTCTTCCATAAAATTCTAGATCGATCATATTTAATGCTTGCACATGTTCTCTATGCAATCTTTGAGCTCTGGTAGACATTAAAGTTCTGAATATCGATAAGCGGCTTTGTTTTCTTTCTCTGAATTGCTCTAATGTTTTTTGTATTTGAACAGCAAGAACAGGGCCAACAATAACTGCTGCTGTCATAATTATATCTTTTGTTTCCATGCCAAATAATATGTTCATATAACACTTCCTGAGTGATAGTTATAAAAATATTATATGCTTTAAGAATGGATATTTGAAAAAATTAATTATATGAATTTTGGCGGAGATCACAGGAGTTCTGATTCAGATGTAACTTTATGTTTTTATTGTGTTTTGTTTTGAGGTGGTATTTTAGTTATACACATCGCTATACACATTGTTCCAAGTGTATGGTTCAATCTGACGGATAAAGCTAAAGTCCCTTCATCATCTCTAGAGCTGTTTCAATTAACTCTTCTGAAGGTTTAAATCTAGACATATGACGGACACATATTACAGGGATTTTCACATCATTTAGTACGGCTGAGAAAGCGAAAGTTGTGTAATAACCCTTCTGCTGCGTATAGATGAGAGTGCTTGGATCACCGAAGTGTTTTAGCAAAATATTTGCTGCTGAAAGGGATTGTAGACTGTTGCTATAAGCGATAATCAGTTCAGGCTTACACAGAGGGATTGTGACATTCTCAAAAAATCTTGCGGAGTATTTTACGAGTTGTTCGACAGTTAGTTTGTGTCGACTCGCCTCCTGTTTGAGTGCTGAGGCATTGGTTGAGCACATCATTAGAGCATTCGTAAATACTACGTCTTCCCATCTGTAACCGAGGCTGATAGGTATCTGTTGTAGTCGCTTAGCTAGGTGAGTAATTCCCCATTCCCCCTGCGTCCCTAAATGGACATTCGAGACAAGAGGCTTTGAATGATCCTGAATAATAGACTGGCTGTTGGTCATATGGGAATCAGCTGACGAACCATTGAAGCCCATCACAATGAGGCGTTTGCGTATAGGTGGGGAGGCTATTAATTCAAAAGCAGAATCGTAAGGTCTGCCGGGCAAATCAGCCAAGCCAAAGCGAGAAAGCCCTCCAAGAATAAAGTCTCTAGTCTTATCCATTATTCAAATTCTCTTGTGAAGCCTCATACCGACATCATACGCAAAAAAACTTTTTTTGCATTTAACTGTTCACACTGTTCACCTCGCAATTTTATCTTTTTAAATCATAATGTTAAGTGGTGATTAGTTGGTGAAGAGTGAACAGTCGACTCTTCACCTTTGTGATTTTTGCTCGCTCAGGTTTCGCCGGGTCAGACAATGAGGGGGGGGGTAAAAAAGTTTTTTTAGGTTTTACTGTTCACTCTGTTCACCTTTCATTTTTATACAGTAATTTCATTGCCTTAAGTGGTGAACAGATGGTGAAGGGTGAACAGTCGATTGTTCACCTCAAGGGGTAATCAGACATAAAAAGACCGGCGGTTGCCGGTCTGAGGTAGGTTATGGTGCTGCGTGTTCGTCGCACTTCGGCAGCCAGTCGCCGTTGCTGTCTTCCCTTAGCGTCAGGTTGGTCTGTGTCCCCTGCTTGGTGTGCCGCTTGTCATAATTCAGCCCGTACTCTTTCAGCATCATCG
>WAAG01043204.1:33639-49123 GCA_013390105.1 Tichodroma muraria | reverse complement strand
CCCATCCCATCCACATCCCCACCCTCATTCTCATCTCCATTCCCCTCTCCTTCTCCATCTTCATCCTCACTCCCATCCTTATTCTCCATCCCATTTCCCACCCATCCCATCCACATCCCCACCTCCATTTCCATCTCCACCCCCATCGCCTCCGCATCCCCATTCTCCATCTCTGTCCCCATTCCCATTTCCATTCTCCATCCCATCCCATTCCCATCCCCCCAGTGTCACACAGGGCAGTGGATCACTCCGAGCCCTGGCTCCCAGCGATCCCGATCCCTGCTCAGCTTGACTCCTCTCATCCCCAGTTAAACCCAAGAAGGATGGTGATAATTTCCTAGAAGGATAAACATCCGTTTGCCTTTTCCCCACCAAAAATAACCGCCCCGGCCACAAGGAGCTGAGGGCAGGGAGGGAAGGATGGTGGAGTTTGGCTGCGGGATGTCAGCGGAGCCGTGACCTCTCATTTACACCGGAGCCTCGCTCCGACCTGCCGGGCAATTACACCCTGCTCCGAGGGCAGGGATAGAAAAAGAGAAGGAGAAATCCAACTTTAGCAGACTTCCATGACATCTCAGTGTCATTTCCCCTGCTGCTAATCTTAGCACCAGTGGCAGCGGGGTTCATGTTTTTTTCCCTGGGCTGTGGTGTTACCCAGCTTCCTTTTTTTGTTGCCTTCCTTCCCGCCGGCTCCTGCAGCTTCACCCAGCGTTGTGTGCCCAGGGCAAGCCTGGATCCTGCTTCTGCATCCCCCTTGGATACCCTGATCCTTCCTGGAGGAGACAGGAGCTCTGCAGGACCGAGGTGTGATTCAGCCCCTCCAAAGCAAAAAGCCACTTCCTGGAGGGAAAGTCCCGGCCAAATTTAACCCCCCAGGCAGGACTGAAATCCACATTTAACACACCAGTGCAGGACTGAAATCCGTGTTCAATCCCCCAGGCAGGACTGAAATCTGTTCTCCCTGCCAGGGACCCAGGGAAGGTGACCAGCAGGATGGCACAGAGCTGTTTTTTCAGGATCAGGTTGTTCTGTTCCGGAGCCAGGCACTGATGCAGAGCTGGGATACAGCAACCAGAGCGCCACAAGCCCTCTGAAGGATCCCAGGCCTCCCTGTGCAGCCCCGAGAGAGTCATTCCCTCGTGCCTCAGTTTCCCCTGCCTGCAAAATGTCCTAGGCTCCTGCTCCCCGCGGTTTGTTCCAAGGGGAATATTATTCCTGGCCGTGGGCAGGACAGAGGTGGCTTTGTCACAGCGCAGACACCGGGATGTGCTTCAAGGAGGACCTGCAGGCGGGTGAATCTGAGCCTTGGAGAAAACTGAGTCTTAGATGAAAGCCTAATTAAGGAGCTAATTAAAGGGGAGGTCCAGCTAAGTGGCCAGTAGGCAGAGCTCTGCTGATTTATGCCTTTAATTTTGGTTTTGCTTTCCAAGAGAAACGGGCTGAGGGCAAAGGCAGGGCAGGGCCGGGGCCGTGCCTGGTTCCGGGCCCGGTTCCCACGCGGTGCCACCAAGGGACCCCTGGAGGAGACATCTCTGTCCCCCTCCCCTCCTGGGTGACCCTGGGGTCACCTAAACAAGGGTCTGGCTGGCCACCCCCTGCTCCCATCACCCACAGGGCTCTGCTCATCCCGTGCAGATCCCGAAGTGCTGGATTCGCCTGGCACTGCCACTGCCCCGCGCCCGCTGCCACCACAGAGCCCCGTGTGCTCCGTCCAGATTTTATTCGGGAAGCTGCAGGCATCAAACTCAGAGTCCCCAAAGTGCCAGGGGGACATGGAGGGGGTAAAGTCAGAAACGGGGTGAAGGGAGGAGAAGGGGTGATGCCAGAATTCCTGGGATACCCAGGCGAGCTGGGACACCTCTTGGCATGCTCTCCAGAGGGAAAGAGAACTTGGTTTGGTTTGGGAGGGGTTGGGGTTGGTACTGTGGCTCTGGGCTGGGAGAAGGGTGGGGTCATCCTCGGTGGGTCCTGGGGCCCCCACTGCTCCGGGCAGAGGTGGCTCTGTGGTGTGGGGAAGTGCAGGGCAAGGAAGGGATGGCCGGAGCTAATCCTTGTAGTTTTTGGTGAGGAACTGGGTCGAGGCCACAGGGTGGCCCAGATGAAAATCCTCCACGAAGTCCTTCAAGTCCCAGGTTCCTGGGGAGAGAGGAAAAGGGGGTGAGCAGGGCTGGAGGAAGGGCTGGAGAGGGGAGCAGCCCTGTGCAGCTGCTGCTCTGCCCCAAACCACATCCTGCACGCCCCAGGAGGCCCCAGGGACAGCGGGGAGTCACGGGCACCCCAGCTCTGAGTGTGCCGGGGGTACGTGGGGTTGGCTCCTCTCCTGCCCCCTGACCTTTAGAGCAAACCTTCCTACGGCTTCCTACAAGCCCACCCCGGGGGTGGCCCGGCTGGAAATCCCCGTGGGGATGTCACAGGAGATCCCTCGTCCCCCTCGCTGGCCTTCACCGAGCTGCTGCTCCGCAGACTGTTGGAGCCGAGGGGGTTCCTCATTCCTGACCCTCCTCCCTCTGTGCTGCCTGCCCTGACCCCAGGATCCAGGCGGTCTGAGGGCAGCTTGTCCTGCATCCAGCTGTGGTTTTTTCCCACGTGGGCAGCAGGGAAACCCTCTCCAGGGTGAGGGGCAGGAGGGATTCCCTCATACCCAGCTCCTCAGGGGCAGAAATCCCCCTGAGCCCTGCCAGGGTCGGGCACCGAGCCCGGGTCTGGCTGGTGGCTGCCAGAGCATCCTGTCTGACCGGGGGGGGGCTTTCCCTGGCACCCAAACAGCTCACGCTGCCCCTCCTTGCGGGCCAGCGGGGAGAGGGGCCCGTTGTTTATCTGCAACCTGTCCCCTCCTCTTCCTGGCTGCTCTTTAATGTCAGCCTGGCAGCCTTTATCCGCCGTCACATCTCAGCCCCGACCTTTGCTCTTGCAAAAGTGCTGAGCAAAACCTGAGCTGCTGCATCACCTGCGTGGGGTGGTGATGGCTCGGGGAGCTGGTGGAGCTCCCACCTGCTCCCCACCTCGGTCTCTGAGCTCCGAAAAAAGCTCTGGAGATTCTCGCGGTGACGGCACCGCACCCTGTGGCCTGCGGGAGGGATGCTCCAGGGCCCAGGAAGGAGCTCACAGGATGCTCAGGAAGGACCCTGCATCCCACATTCCAACTGGCATGAGACGTTGGAATGCACCAGGCTGCTGCTGGAGAGTCCCAGAGGTCCCCTGCCACCCTCCGAGGACCCAAACCAAGCTGAGAGCAGGGACAGTCCCGATATCCTGCCCCGGGGTCACCGCCAGCCGGCACACAGGGCCACAAGCGCCTCCGTCCCCAAACTCCACCTTGGCAGGAAGGGCAGCTCCCCGCTTCGGGGTCACAGCCCAACCCCCCCAGCGCTGGGGGTCCCGCTGAAGGGTGGCACCACCAGGGGAAGGAGCCTCGGGGGGGGCGCTGCTCCCGCTGCGCCCGCAGCCTTTGCTGGGTGCCTTTCATCCGGAGGGTTTCAAAGCGCTTGGAAAACCCCACGGGAGAGCAGCCGGTGCCACGCGGGACCGGGGTGAGAGCGAGACGCGGCACTCCCGGCTCCCAGGGGTGCCGGAGCCGTCACTGATGTTGGCGGAGCCTCCGGAGAGGCGCGGATGAAAGGAGCCGGGGGAGGCAGAGCCTCTGCGGGGCTGCAGGCACCGGCCCCGGCCCTCGCCCCGCGCGTCGGGCCGGGGTTTTTCCTGACCTACTTTCCCACCTGCCCCGGCACCGGCTGTGCCCGGCCCGTCGGGGTAGGGAAAGCCCCGGGGCAGCTGCGAGTGTGGCAAAGGGAGGATGTCCCGAGGGGTGCCGGACTTGGGGCGCCGGGTCCCCCTACACCAAATCCAACCCCTCGGGTGCACGCCCAAAGCGGGTGCCCCATCCCGGCGTGACCAACTCCGGGCACAGGGTGACATCGCTGTGCCAGCCATCCCAAATCACCCCAGCTGGCTCCCGGGGCCGGGGACTGTGAGTCACTGGGATCACGGAGGCCGGGAAAGGAGCAGGGGGCCAGCGGGGGAGCCGAGGTCGCGGTACCACTGTCCCCTCTCCCTGCCACAACAATACGGCGCTTCATCCGCGGCTTGGTCCGTTTTCAAGCTCATTTCCCGAAGGATTAAATCATCCCACTTGGCCCTTATCTGCGCACCCGCCGGAGGAAGAGGAGTGCCCGCTGACACCCACACGTGCGCGGCCGCCTGAGCCCGGAGCACCCGATGGGGAAACTGAGGCACGAGGCAAGCGCTGGGCTCGGGGAGCTCGGCATCCCTCTGATCCCACCGGTTTCCCAGCGCTGCCGTCTCCTGCCCACCCCCCAAACGCCGGTCCCCTCCTCCCCCGGCCCCCCGGCTGTAATTTATCAGCCTCATCAGCGGGAATGTTCTCCTGATGGGAGCCCTGATGCTTCTCTGCCAAGATTAATGATGTCCCAGCGGAGGTGGGCGGGAGGCCGGCAGCTGCTTTGGTCACCATTAAGTGACACCCGGGGACTTGGGCCGGCAGCGAGTTCTCCCCGCAGCCCTTCACCGCCTCCCGTCCCAGCCGCAGCCTTTCCCTCCCTGCCGGGGCCCAGTCCAACCCGATTTTCCGGCTGGGCGGATCGCACTGGAGGCGCACAAGGTCGGCTCATGAGTCAATGCCGCGGCCCCGATCCGGAGCTGGAGCTGGAGAGGGATGGAGCCACAGGCTGGCCGGGCTCATCCCTGTCCCTGCTCCCCAAAGGACTTGTTGCTTCCCGGAGGCAAAACCAATCCATTCCCGGTTGTAAAGCACCTTTCCAGGGCAGGAAGGGCTTTGGGAATGCCAGAGCATCTCCCCAGCTCGCCGGAGCTGATGGGAAAAGGTGGAAGCAAAGGGATGAACTCAGGTGCAATTAAGCCTCAAGATTTTGTGCTAATTAAAGATCCCCCTCGATGAAAGGTGTGGGGGAACTTTAATTCCCCAGCACCAGAACCGGGGTCTGGTGGGTGCCTGAATTCCCCTGGCTGAGGGATTTTCCGTGGATCGAGAGCCTGTGGTGAGCGCTGTGGGATGCGACGGTGGCTGTGACATTTCACAGACCACAAATTATTATCTTGCATCTCCCCAAAACACAACCACGACTTGTAACACTCCTGGCTGCGAGGGAAGTGGGGTGAGCAGCAGGAAAAGCCGTGGGGACACCCCAAATGTCCCCACCTTCAGTCCTGAGCAGGGACGGAGCTGGTGCTCACTGACAGTTCAGTGGCCGAAAACTGAAAACTGGCCGAAATGGCCGAAAACTGAAGTGACTCAGACTCCAGAGGAGAAACTGAAGCTCTGAGTTGTTTGCCTGAGGTCACACGGAGCCTGCTGGTGCTGGGATTGATCAGAAACCCTCACAGGGAAGGATCAGGGTGGGTTTTTTCCTGATGAAACAAGCTTTTTGCTCGAGAGCCGCCCTAGAGAAACACCTCGGCCGTAGCAACTGATTTCCACATTGCCACGAGTGACAGGGGGACTTGTCCAGGTCCTGCGGCCCTTCCAGCACCCGACCTGTGCCCGTCAGTGCCGTCCCAGCTGGGACACCCCCACGGCACTGCGGGCACTGGAGCCACCGTGGGAATGCCCCTGCTCCCTCTGAGCTGCCGGCGTTGCGCAGCCAGGCAAGGAGGGAGAAGGATCAGGGATTTGTTTTCCACGCTCGCCGTTGCCCCTCGAGTTTTAAGTTCCCAGGGATCTTTTCCAGGAGCAGGGACAGGCGACGCGGGCAGGTCCTGGTTTAGTGCCCTCTTCTGGAGGCTCCGGCCGAGCTCCTGCCATCCCGCCTGGCGCTGTCACCTCCCCCGGCTCGGCCACGCTTGGTCCGGGACCTTGCCTGGCCTGGCCTCCGAAACACATCCCGTGCCAGGAGGGAATTTTTCTGGGAGCTGAGCAGAAACGCTTTGGTGGGGCTCAGCTCTGCCAGGGAACGAGCTGCCAGAGGGAGGGATGCCCAGTATCCCGGCACAGGGATGCAGCACCGGAGGCTGGATGCGTCCCGAGGCTGGCATGGGCCAGCGCCACTCCCTGTGCCCGGCCAGGATACGTCCCTGTCCAGGGCTGGTGATGATGGGAGTCCCCATCCTTGGTGGGACAGAGCTGTCACCAGATGTAGGACAGAGTGAAAACAGCAAGAAGGGGTTCATTTGAGGCCAAATAAGATGGGAAATTCCGAGCAAGGATGCGAACTGTGCCTGTGGCATCTCTGGGAGAGCCTGAATCGCTTCCACTGCAGGATAGGAGTGAGGCAGAGCCCGGGCTGGGTTTTCACCCGTCATCCTTTGGGATTGGGGTCACCCTCTCCTTGTTCCCACCTTCTGCCAAAGGTGTCTGCTCCTCTCCCCCGTGCGCTGCCTTTGCACCACAGGGCTGGATGCACCGGCAGATCCATCAGCGTTCATCCCACTGCCTTGGGGATGGATTTATTTAAGAACCTTGAGACACCAAAATCTCATCCTTTGGCTGCTTTCAGGGCTCGTTCCCTGAGAATGAAGATGATGGGCTTGTTGGTGTCTCAATCCAACGGCATCCCCTGGCCAGGCCAAGCATGTGATGCAGCAGTGAAATGGTTAAAAATGACCTTCAACCAACTCCTTAAACAAGAGCCCCTGCCAGACCCCCCCAGCTGCCTGACAAACAACGCTCAGGCATCGGATGTTGCCGAAAAATATCCACTGGGTCTTTCCCAGGAAGTTCGGGAAGGGCTGGGAAACACAGATGGGATGGAGACAGCACCAGCTGGGGATTGCCTGCCCCCCCCACGCCTTGGGGACAGGGGGATGGTGGGAGACCTTCCCCAGGGGGTGAAATTCGGGGGCCTGGAGCCACATATCCTGCTAATAAGAAGATTTATCTGGAAAAAGCTCCTTGGTGGGTGTCTCTGCATCCCTTCCCAGCCCCGGGATGCTGCAGTGGAAATGTGGGGACCACACAGAGCCCCCTCCTCCGAGCAGGAATGAGGGGCCGGCTCTGCGGGCAGGGGGGTGACATCAGCGGTGTCATTAAGAAGCGGAGCTAATGAGGCAGGAAACAAAGCCAAGGGCAGGGAGAACCCGCGGGGAGACTGGCGGCAGCCTCATCCTGCTCTGGCCGTGGGATGAGCACCACGGCTCGGTGCCGGGAGGGGCGGTCAGGGGCTGGCCCAGAGCCCCCCGGAGCCAGCCCACACCGGGGCCGTGCGCTGGGGGTTACCAGGCACCGGGTGAGTCAGGCAGCGCAGCCCAGACGCACCGACCTGACCTGCCCGTCGAGCCCTGCTCATGTGGTCCCAGCTGGGAAAGTTTTGAAATTTCCCTTGCGGAGGCCACGTGAGCCGCAGAGCCCCGAGTTCCAGGCGGGACGGGGAGGAGCCCAGGCTTGGCACAGGGCAGGATGGATCCCTGCCCATCCCGGGGTCCCGCAGGCTGCCCCGTGCCCCCGGATGGAGCAGCGGGAACGGTGCCCTGGGCATCTCAGGGGTCTCAGCTGCTCCATCCCTCCCGTGAAAGATTTTGGGAGGAGTTGTGGAGCTGGGAGTTGGCGGGCGTTGTGTCAGCCCGGTTTGAGCAATCCTTGCTAAACCTTCTCCAGGGCTGATCCTTATCCGCCTGCTCCGAGGTGCCGGTGATGCAACTCCCGCGGCTCGGGCTGGGGGGGGATGTGCCAGCAAGGGCTGCATTTCACAGCCCGCATCTCTCCCTGCTTCCGATCCCGCTAGCCAGGCCGTTACCAAACCTTTTCCAAGGGTTTCTGCTGCCTGGCAAGGATTTAACACCCCTCCCACATCGCCCGTAAGCAGCCCTTTGCGCCGAGCGAGCATCCCCAGCCTGCCGGAGCGCGCGGAATGATCCGTAGCCCTGGAAAAGGCCCTCGGGGCCGGGGTGGACGCGGGCCCTCACCCAGCGAGTCCTGCTCCTCTTCGCTCAGGGCGATGCTCTGGTGCGCTGGCTGCCGGTACAGGCGGAACTGGTAGCGGTGGTAGCCGCTGTAGCGCGGGGGCTTGGGCCGGCCGTAACCTGGGGTGCAGGAGAGAAGGGCTGAGCATCCCCCCGAGCAGAAAGCGCCACCGCAACCACCTACCCGTCGCCCTCCTCCAGGCTGGCTCCCTGGGCTCCCCGCGCTGTCACCGCGCACCAGCTCGGGTGTCCCATGGCCGGCGCGTTCGGTGGCTGTTTGGCCGCCAAAACAGCCCCTCACCACACCCTGGATCACCCTGACCTCTCCTCCATCCCCCTTCCCGTGTCCGCACCCTTCCCTGCTGCGTGCAGCCTCCCCCCGGGCAGGGGGCACGCCGGGGGGTACAAACCTGAGACCCCCAGCTCCTCACCAGGGCATGGCCAGCACCCCTTGGGTGTCACCATGGGGGTCTTGGGGGTCCACCCTGTGCTCCAGGCTGGGAGGGAGCAGTGCGCAGCTGCCCAGATGTGGAGCCTGCAGCTGGCTCAGGGCGTGTGCAGCTGCTGAGGACAGAGAGAGCCGGTTGTCCCTGGGAAAGGGACTTCCATGGGATGCACAGCACAGCCACCCCTCGCTCTCCATCGGGGACAGGAGGATGTGACACCAAGGGACAAGAGGCTGAAGCTCCTCCAGCACTCAGTCACCTGCAGGCAGGTGAGCCCCCAGCCCCTGTCCCCTGGGGTGTCACCTCCCTGAGCCGTGTCTGGCCCATTTCGAACTGAAAGTCTTTGTTCCTGCAACATCACAGGAGTTGCTGGGATTCACCCACTTTTATCTTGTGTTTTTCTTTCGGGTTTTATCCCTCCCCCTTCTTTTTTTGCATTGGTTTGGAGACTTTCCAGCCGCTGGGGAGTTTTTAAACCACTTTTGCCTCTAGAAGAAATAAGAGAAAAAGTGGCTCCCATGTCAGACAGCGCCCAGCTGTGCCCTAGGGAGCTCCTCGTGTCCCCCCTTGTGTTCCTCCCTCGTGTCCTGGTGTGCCCACCCCAGCCAGCACTGCCACCCCCTCTGCGCTCACTTGTCAGGATCTTCCCTTTGATCTTCCCAGCCCTCAGATCCGAGCCCTGAAAGGACAAAAAGAGGGAGGTTAGGTGAAACTGGGATCCTCAGGAGAAGCACATGGTGGAGACGGACCCCTCCTGCCTGCCCAGCTGTGCCCACTTCTCCCCAGGGATTCATTTTTCAACTTTTTGTGTGTTTTCCTCGTAAAGATCATTCTCTCATTTCCTTCCAAAGATCATTTTCTCCAGGGTGAGCGGGAGGGATCGTGCCAGGGCTTTTCTTTGGCTATTCCGGATTTAGGGGCTCTATCCACAATGCCCTGGCACACAGGTGACACTGCTGTCACCTGCACATGGAGACCGTGGATGGCCTGGAGATCCAGGCCAGGGATCCAGGCTGTGGCACGCCAGGAAAGCCACAATTCTGTTTTAATTCTGTTAAAAGCCTCGGTGCCGCTCAGCACACTGGTATTTGGGACAGCTGGCCCATTCCAGGTGGGATTGTGGTGATTTTCACCAGCATTCCCACAGCAAAGCTTTGGCTTTTCTCTCAACAGGAGCTCCTGCTCACAGCGCGAGTCCCACCGGAGTCTTGGCTCCCCATCCCCATCCTGGGATGCTTCCCGGGAGCAGGGAGCCTTTCCTGGGACACCCAACATCCTGTGGGAACTGGATGGATGACAAAGGGACAATAACAGGAGCTGCATCCACATCCTGGCCCTGCACATCCCACCTCACCCCTGACCTGCTGTGCTATTCCCGGCCATTCCCAACCTCCCAGCGCTCGTAAATCCTCTCCTACAGCACCCGTTATTCCAGTCCTGCCCACACACGCTCCTCTGCCAGGGCTCCTCCGTCCTAACCTGCCCTGGGAGTTATTATCCCGAAAAAAAGATGCGTCAGATAAGTCCCAGCAAAAGTGCACGTGGGGAGCAGGGTTCGGTGCCTCAGCTCCCCGCGATCAAAGCTTCCCTTTCCCTGCAAAGGAACCTGCTCCTCACTGAGTCACGGCTGGTGACAGCCTCCTGCCAGCTGCCCCTGGCACACCAAAGGTCACCGCGGAGCCAAGAGCCCGCTCAGATCCTTGGAGATTGGCTCCCTGACGCTGGCTCGCCCCCTTGGCGGCTGCAGCCGAAATATCCCGGCGGCAGGGAGGTGATGAGCGAGGATTTGGGCAGGTTTGGGTGCCTGGGGTCACAGCGGGAGGGGAAGGCGCAGGATGTGAGGGGAGAAGGGCCCGGGGGTGCTGGAGGGGACACACGGGGCCCTAGGGCTGCTGTGGCCCTGGCCAGATGTGCACGCCCGCTCCATCCAGATGTGCACGCCCTCTCCGCGCCGATGCTCGGCAGCGCCCATCCAGATGTGCACCGCCAGCCCACCCGCGCGGGCTCGCGCCTCCTCCGCCCAGATGTGTTCGTGTGTCCGAGCCCTCCAGCTGCGCCCGCTCCCCCAGATGTGCGGCTGCCCGGCGGGGGGAAGCTGCCGGCGCATCCCGAGCTCATCCAGAGCTCGCCGCGCGGCCGGGCCGGCTGCCAGCCCCGGCTCTTCAAAGGCAGGGACTGCGGGTTTCTCTCCGCTCCCGGCAGGAACGCTCCCGCGCGGGGACCGCGCTTCTATTCCTGGCTTTGCCAGGGCTTATCGGGACAGGCCGGGCCTCCTCCCTGCTTCCCTGCCCGCTGATGTGGGCTGCCTGCTCGCCCCGAGACGCTGCGGGTTCCTCGCTAGCCCCGGGCATGGGAGAGTCAAAGGATAAAGCTCCTTTTTAAGAAGCGAGAACAGGAAGAAGGCGGGAGGGAGAAAGTCGAGATGAGCACTCCAAACNTTTTTTTTTTTTTTAATAGTAAACAGCTATCCTGGGAGCAAGGAGCAAGCTCTGGGCACGGCTGCCGGGATACGGGAGGAATTGGAGAGGTGGGGTGTGACGCCCTGTGACATTTTCTCCTTGTTTTTTGCTCAGGGAACGGTTTGTAGGAGGAATAACCCCCCCTCCAGCCCCTTTCCCCTTTGCTGACACGCCGGTGAGGGCGAGGGGAGCATCACACTCCGGCAGCTCCCAAAGATCCCTGCCACGAGCGGAGCTAATGGACACTGATGAGCTGCCGCGTTTATTAATGCCCTTTTATGAGAGCATTAATAGTTCCTAATGACACCATTTGAGCTTCCCAGCCTTTTATCTCCTCTTTTTCTCTTTCCCCTGCCGAGGACACGGTGTAGGAGGTGGAATTAGATATTCCCACCCTCCGGTCTGTGCCGGGTAGTGCCGAGAGCTGGCGCGGCACGGGATGCTCATGCAGAGACCTGGGCAGCCTGAAAAATCTGTGCCACACAGTTCAAGTGCCAGGAGCTCCTCTCCGCGATTTTTCCTTGGCCAAAGGAGTGGGAAATTTTATCCCTCTCATTCCTGGTGCCCTGGACACTGAGAAGGCTCCCTGGAAGCTCACGGCCAGCCCTCGGTGCTTCCTGCACGTCGCAGCCGAGGGTGGGGGGAATAAATAAATAAACACAAATAAATTAAAGGCAGTGAGTCACGTTGTGTTTTCCTCTTGATCTTTTTGTTTTCTTTTCACCCCCTTCCCTTTCTTCCCCCTCTCCAGAACGTGTCTGATCCCATCAGAGAGGAGGGGAAAGGGATGGGTGGCGAGCTCTCGCCAGCGATTCGCCTGGGTGAGGACGGAGGGTTATGGAAAGTGGGTGTGGGAATCGGCACAATCGCTGGCAGGGGACCAGGACAAACAGATGACGGATGGGACCCAGGGAAGTGCAGCCGAGCAGGGCTGGGCTGCTCCTGCCTTGCCGGGAGCACGTCCCAACCCGGGCCCGGGGACCCCGGGGCACCGGAGGGGCTCAGTCAGGTGTGGGGGCTGCATCCCACGGGAAGCAGCCCAGGGACCAGCCCGGCCCTAACCAACGGTTATCCGAGGGGGAAGCTGATCCCAAACGCCCGGGGCTCCTCCTGCACTGCTCCTCGGGAGCAGGAGTTTGACGGGGCCGGGGCCGAGTGGCTTCAAAGCCAGCCCAGCGGGAGCCCAGATTTGTTCTCCTCAATTCCTGTGATCTTTGGAATGAGGTCAGGATGGAGGAATTGGCTCAGTGAGCGCAGGGGAGCATCCCGGGAAGGGCAGAGCCGCTGGGATGGCAACCCAGCTTCCCTGCAAGGCTGGAACGGGGAATAAAAGGATGAGATGCTAATTGCAGGTGGATCTGGATCTGTTCCACCATGCCCTTGCAAAGGAAGGTGAAGGTTTTGGGGTTTCCTCCTCTCCACCAAAGCCAGCAGCAGTGGGGAGGACCAGTCCTCCCCCAGCTCCCAGAAACATCCAGGCTTGTCCTGCTTTCCAACAAAAAGCATGTGAGCAAACAGCCGATCCAAGAGAAACTCTCCCTCCAATTATCCCTGCGCACAGGGAGGCCGGGAGAGAGCAGGGCAGGGCCCAGCCAGCTCCCAGCACTCCCAAACTCTGGCATTTCCCAGCTCAGCTGCCTGTTTGCACAGCAGCTCGCTTCCAGCGGGACCCCGGTGCTGGATCTGGGGCACGGGATGCTCCCGAACGGCTCCGGCTCGCCCCCGCCGCCCCGGCCCTCTCGCTGCCCGTGTGGCCGCAGCCCGCCCTGGCTGTCCCCGTCACCGTGCAGCCGGGGTTTGGGGCCCGAAGGGGCCCGTCAGCCCCGACCCCGCGGCTCCTTCTGTGATGAGAAATGTCACATCCCATTACGCCGGCCTCGCGACGCCGCTGGATTGTCGTGGGCTCTCCGTCAGGAAAGAAATCGGGAGAAAGAGGGAAAAAAAATACGCGGAAACACAGAAATAGTTTTCGTGGAAGAGCCAGGGTGGGAGAGTCACCTCCAGCCGGGATGGGAACGGCCTCTCCTGGCTGCTCTATTACTCCAAAGTGTTTTGACAGCATTCCCAGGGCAGAGAATGACTTAACACAGGGACAAGACCCCACAGAGGTTGGATCCCATCACATCCCAAATCCAGAGAAACCTCCCCTTCCTGCTGGAACCGGCCCAGCTTTCCCAACCCCAAACCTTCTCCTCAGCCTCCTGCGCTGGTGCTTCCCCACAGCCCCAGTTCCTGGATGCTGGGATGACTCAGGGCCCTCGCTTTGTGCTCGGAGCCAGTTTCGCTCTCCGGGCACAGCTGGAGACGTGGCCAGGCCACCCCGGGCCTGAGGCAGGAATGATTCCCAGAATTTCCCTGCTCCAAAACCCCGGCACCCCACGTCTCCATCCAAACTTCCCACCCGGATCCTCACTGCCCAGGCGTGTAAAGAACAGGAGTTAACCCTCTCTCCAGAGCCTCCTGCTCCTCTCACAGGCTCCGGGAATGTCCTGCCCAGCCCTGTGGTCCCCAAGGAGGGATGGGATACATGGAATCACCCCATCTCCAGCTGCCAACTCCTTCACCCAGAGCCCATTATCTTAATTTGTTAAATTTTGTTAAATTTAAATGTTCATGGAATTTCACCATTCCTAGTGATATTTGACTTGTTCCCTGTCAGTCTGCACCTGAAAAATTGATAAACCACCATGATCCAGGCAGAAAATGAGTGCAAAAGGTACTTTCCTTCTGTGGGGAACTTCTTTTCAGGGCAAATCCAGAACCTCAGGAAAGCTAAACCTGGACGGGTTAGGACCTCACAGATGAAGGATTTGTCTGGGGACTGACACAGCCACAAACACCAAAACTGGGTGATTTTAACCCCAAAATCGTTCCAGGACGCCCTGTCCCAGCAGGCACTGACCAACACTGCCTGCACACCCTCATCCCAAAAACTTCTCTGAGGCTCATCAGAATTCCTGTGAAAACTTGCTGAGGGTCCCCGAGGAGGGGTCCCTTTGTCACCTTTGGGAGGCTCAAGTTGGAGCAATCCCAGGGGTGTCAGCGCTCCAACACGGATCTGAAGAACCTCTCCCACTTTTCCAGGGTCTGAACTCCAAGGATTTACCCCTGCAGCCTTTAGGATCCTTAGGCAGCTCTTGGCATGGCCCAGGCATTTTTCTAGCTCACGATAAATGGGGAAGGCCACCATAAAAATATATTAAAAAATAAATATCGGGCACGGTTGTAATTTAAATGCAGCTTTGTCTGATCCACCCTAATGCCGCAGGGGAAGATGTGCCACGGGTTATTAACTGAGCAAAATAAACATAAATCACCTCTGTGCCTGGCTCCTTGCGAGGCTTTTTTTTAATTTAGAAATAAAACCCTGCACTCCATAACCCGAACCATCCCTGGCAGGGGACCTTCCCGGGCCCCTGGCTCCCCGAGGATGGCATTCCCAGCGCCAGAATCTCCCCCTGCAAAGAAGGAGGCTCTGCTGGGTGGATTTCCAGCAAGGGACAGATCCCTGCCCGGCTCAGGCGTTGCTGGCACGGCTGCTGTGCCCATCTGCACCTTTCCTGCAGGATGTAGGTGAGGGGTCCGAGCCAGCGGGGCGGAGGCTGTGACGACACTGGGAGGGTTTTGAAATCTCAGACAAAACATTTGTGTTGAAAAAGGAGAGGGATTTTGTTGTGTTGTGGGTTTGTTTGGTTTTTTTGTTTTTTTTTTTAAAATATAAAACACCTGCGGGATTGTGGAGGAAGCTGGGGAGGAGGAATGGGATGCAGGATGCTGGGCTCCCTTCCCAAAAGTGCAGCCGAGCTGCTGTGGGAGGGCACGGGAGATGTGGCTCTGCCAGGACACCCTTGGCGTGGGTTGGAGCGCTGGATTTGGGAATCGAGGCCGCTGGCTTTGCCAAGAAACTTCACGGAGGAGTTTCCCTGCCACCTCTTCCCTCTGCACCCCTGGCAGGGAAGCACCAGGGGTTTGTTGAAGCGAAAAAGTTGAGTGAGATGGAGGTTGAATAAAATGGAAGTTGAATAAAACGAAGGTTGAACAAATGATGGCTGAATAAAATGGAAGTTGAATAAAACGAAGGTTGAACAAATGATGGCCGAATAAAATGAAAGTTGGATAAAACGAAGGTTGAACAAATGATGGCCGAATAAAATGGAAGTTGGATAAAATGATGGTTGAACAAATGACGGAACACACCAGGCTGTGGAGAGGGCTCTGCACTCCCTGCTGGCCGTGCTCTTGGCCCCGGGGAGTCGGGGGGTGGCCGCACCCCAAAGCCCCCTCCGGGAGCGCCGCAATCGCATCCTGCACGGCCACACCCCCGCTCCCGGCCCCTGGGCCTGTGCTGTAAAGCCGGGATGATAAATGATGGATGCGATTGCTAAGAACAACAGGGATGTTGATAGCAACCCCAGGGGTGTGTTAGGAAGCTGCGTGGATGCCGGGCTCGGCGCTGGCTGCCTTTAACAGCCCCACGGTGTCGCAATTCCGGGCGAGCTCCCGGCGGAGCTGGCTGCTGGATGAATCACCCTGACCCACTGGCCCGGCGCTGGCCCGGCCAGGGGAGGGCTGGGGTGGGATTTGTCCAGCTCAGCATCCGGCCAGGACTCCCCCGGAGCATCCTCTGCCTCCTCGGTGGGATGCTACTCTGCAGGGGTGGGAAGCGGTGCTGGACCTGGAGGAGGAGGAGGAGGAGGAGGAGGAGGA
>WAAG01043204.1:12322-22621 GCA_013390105.1 Tichodroma muraria | reverse complement strand
CCTCAGCCCCCCCTGGGCCTCCAGCCCCTTCCCAGCTCCCTCAGCCTCTCCTGGGGCTCCAGCTGCTTCCCAGCTCTGTTCCCTTCCCTGGATTCACTCCAGCCCCTCAGAACTGGACACAGCAGCCCCAGGACGTCCCTCCGGCCATCCCGAGGGTGCAGCTCCTCCTGCCACGGACACTTTGTCACTGGTGTGTCACTCCAAGGCCACTCCCCTGCCCTACCCGAGCTAAACCACCACAGGAGGCCATGGATGTTCTGTCCGGGACCACGGCACCCCATTCCCGGGATCAATCCCTCTCATACGGCACCAGGTGCCCACGGATCCGGGCAGGAGCGTTGGGAACGTCGTGCGGAGCCAGGGCTGGCTGGGCCCTTCCTTCGAGGTGCAAACTTCCTCGGAAAGGAAGAGTCATGCAGCCTTTAGAGGTTTTTTTTTTTCCCCTTCCTTTAAAGAACATGAAAGAATCTGATAATTACTTCTATCTACCACCCAACTGTACTAATTACCAACCTATTTCTTCACAGTATGACAGACACAGGCTCTCCAAAACACATAGAGATAAATTAGCACTAATTGGTTTTCCTCTGGCTGTTTGAATTAGTATTTAAAGCTCCAATTACAAAGCAGAATAATTACTATTAATGTCCTGTCTCAGTACAAAAGGCAGATATCTCGCGAGCGAGTCCAGGTGTATTATTACACTGATTACAGAATATTTAACCTGGCTCGTTAAGACAAAGACACGGGAAACTTTAAAAAGAGGGGAAAAAAAAAAAGGGGAAAGAAAAACTACAGATGGTGGCAGGTCCCTGCAGGGGATGGATGAGGGGAGGTCTTTGAAACCTGGGATGAGAGAGGTACGAGAAGGAGAGAGGGAAGAAGAGCAGAAAAAGACAAGAGGGGGGTGAGAAAAGAGCAATTCTTTGGGAAAGCAAAGGAAATTTTGGGGGGATGAGGGGGAAACAAGCGCTGCTCTCCCAGGCAGAGTCCAGAGCACAAAAGGCAGGGTGTGGTGCTGGAGTGTCCCGGGGGCCATAACCCAACACCTTCCTCCTCTTCCTCCTCCTCTTCTTCCTCCTCGCCCTCCTCTGGGAGGTTCCACATCCCTTGGAAGAGGAGCAAACCCAGCTGCCTGCCCAGGGATGCTCTGACTGGTTCTGACTAGAACCGCCCCATGGCACGAAGGTGGGACGGGGCACGGGCAGGACAGGCAGGACCATTCCAGCAGCTCCCCCATCCTGGGGATCCCAAGGATCAGGCAGAATCGGGATGGAGCATCCCTGTCCCCAACAGCTCCCCTGTCCTGGTGATCCCAAGGATCAGGCAGAATCAGGATGGAGCATCCCTGTCCCCAGCATCTCTGCACCTCTCCCTGCACTGTCATCATCCCACCCCAAATCCTGTAGACCTGGGCTGTGAATCCAGCTGGGAACACACAGCCCCATCCCTGACCTTCCCAGTGATAAGGAGAGGGTCTGGCCATGCCGTGCCACCACGGGGACAGTGCCACCACAGGAATAATGCCACCATGGGGACAGTGCCACCACGGGGACAGTGCCACCACAGGGACAGTGGCACCACAGGAATGATGCCACCACGGGGACAGTGCCACGCTCTGCCTGGCACCGGGTGGTTCCCTGGTGCAGTGGGGGACAGAGGGTGACTCCTTCCTCCTCCCACTTCATCCGCCCCTGGAAAATCGGAATTGGGAGATTCCTCTGGGTTGGGTTACCAGCACCTGCAGCCCCAAGGGAGATCCCAGAACCTGCCCCAAAAGGGGCACCTTGAGGGCAGGGCTTCAGCTCCCGCATTCCATGGCAGTGCTCCCACATGGATCACATCCCACAGCGGCCAGGACAGCGTGGGGACAGGAGGGAAAGCAATTTTGGGGAGTGAAAGCTGTGGTTTTGCCACCTGGGAGGCCCCAGGGCTGGCAAACAGGGGCACTCCACATCCCTCTGCCAGCCACCATCCTAGCCACGCTCCGGAGGGTTGGGATATGCTTCTCCCATCGCTCTAGGATGGCACGGATGGCACGGATGGCCAGCCTGGCAGTGCCCTCTGGTGCTCCCAGTCCCCTGCCACCGGCCTGGCGCTGCCCTGGGGTCCCCACTTTCCCAGGGGTGGCTCCTCGGGGCATCCCTGTGGGGCTGGTGTGGCCAGGGCAGCCCCCGGCAGGGGAGGGGACGCTGGAATCTTCTCCTGGGAGGACCCGTTGGGCCGGGTGCTGCCCGGGCACCCTCCCACAGCATCCCCAGCCCGGAGGGGGCATCCCGGGAGCGGGGGGCAGATCCTGCCGCGGTCGGGGGGGCCCGTGGGTGTGTGGAAAAGGGGGGAGGACGGGAGGGATTTCTTTTTCCGAGCGAAGGTGGGTGGCGTGCGGGGATGCCAGCTGGCGATGGGCTCTATTTCTACTGACAAGGCTTTACCCTGTAGGTGTGAGGAATTCCAATTAAATATTCAGCCTATTTGTCTGTGTGTGGGAGAGGGTTTGCTGTGCAGGAGGAAAGCCTCACATTCAGCTCCGGAGCTAACCATTAAGAGAGAAATTAGCTCAGTTCATCAAGGGAAGCCAGCCGAGGGTTTTCCCTCGCTCTCCTACCTTGTTCCAGCCCTCTCGTTCGAGAGACAGCGGGGAATGAACCCACCGCGTTCGGCAGTGGAGCGCCCAGCCGGCCGCTGCGCCTGCACCGACAGCCAGCAGCACTTCCCGGTCCGGGAAAAGTCATTTTTCCCGATGCCTGGGCGATACGACCCCGGCTCAACCCACCCCAGAGGCTGCCGAGGCAGATCGATGTGTCGGGCGAGGGGTCGGAGGCGTCCGGGCACGGCGGATTTAATTGCTCTCGCATTTACGGCCACCTCCTTTCCGAGTCGTTTACAAGACACTAATTAATCACTGGGAAGCGAAAGCTCTCGCTTCCAGATGATCTTTTCAAGGTGGGAATGTCCCGTGAGAGTCGATGCCTTATCGATGAGGGGCCCTTTAGCCGGGGCAGCGGCGGACGGGATCGATGGGGCTGCAGCGATCGTCCCTTGCCACCCCCGCGGGTTTGGGGTCGGGTTCGAGGCAACTGAGAGGCTCCGGGGGGTGGAAAATCCCTCAGGAATACACCCAGACCATCAGCTGGGGGAGAGATCGGGGTGAAAAATGGCATTTTGGTACCAGGATGCTCCTTGAGCAGCACTGGGGCAAGGGCAGGATGCAGTAGGATCCCGCACTGGGGGAGTTTATGGGAGAACTGTACTTCCAAAAAAAAAAAAATTATAAAAAAAAGCCACCATGGAGCTGATTTCACCGTTTTCTGGAGCTTGACGTGTTTTTGCCCTTTTGAAATAACTTTCCATCTCAGAATACCCAAATTTTAAATAGAACCTAAAGTGACGAGAATAAAAAAAAAAAGAAGAAGATGACTTTTTCACGAAACCACAAACGATATCCTGTTTTCCTGCTCTGTTTTGAGGAAAAGAAGTTGTCCCTGACGGGAATGAAGCCATAATTTCCTTCTCCTGAGGGAAGACAAACGTTCAGGCTCCCCCAGGTGAAGGTCACTGTTGGGGACTCGGGTCCTGGGACCCCACTCTCCACATTTTAAATAAAAAACCCACCTGGAAGTGGAAGCCAGACTTATTTTGGAGGAAGATGAAGGTGATGGGCCGCTATGAGAGGGGGGGTAGGGGACATTCAGGGGTGTCCCAGTGCTGCTCTGTCCCCTTGGCTGATCAAACCCGATCGTGATGCTTGGCCTCACTGGGAGGAGGAACTGGTTCTAAAGGGCTTCAAATCCTCACTGGGAAGTTCAGGCAGGAAAATGAATCCTTTGGTCCAACTCCAGCCCTGCTGCCTCTGGACCTACGCTGTGGGGACTGTCCTGCCACCCCTGGGACAGATGTCCCACCCCTGGGACACGGCCACCGGGGACTTTCCTGATGCATCTGAGAGCTCCAAAAATCATCTGAAGGTAACGCTTTGCCTGGATCCTGTGGGATCCCATCCATGCTGAGCTTCCCAGCCTCCTCCCCTCCACAGGATGCAGGGATCCCTGCCCCCTTCCCAGACTGCAGAGTGAAGGAATGAGTTTTCCTATTCCTTCCCAAACATGGGATGCGGGGATCAGCTTTCCCACCCTTTTCCTCATGCATGGAAGGCAGAGAGGAGCTTTCCTACCCTGCTCCATTCACAGGATGCAGGGAGGAGCTTCCCTACCCCCTTCCCAGACTGCAGAGTGAAAGAATGGGTTTTTTTACCCCTTTCCACATATGGGATTAGGGATAAATTTCCCTACCCCTGCCATACCCAGGATTCAGGGATGAGTTTCCCTACCCCTGCCATACCCAGGATTCAGGGATGAGTTTCCCTACCCCTGCTATACCCAGGATTCAGGGATGAGTTTCCCTGCCCCTGCCATGCCCAGGATTCAGGGATGAGTTTCCCTATCCCTGCCATACCCAGGATTCAGAAACCTTATGGAGTTTCTCATTAGTCCCAAATCCTGACTTTATGGGGCACAAAACACCTTTTTGGGGCTGAGCATCCCATCAAGGAGCAGAATCCCTCAGGGACCATCCCTGCACCTTCCCCGTCCCGCGGGATCACCCTGGCAGCACCTGTAGCTTTGCCGTCGGGACCACCACCTGTACCCATCCACAGAATTCCTTTCCTTTCCTCCTAAAATCCGAACTCGGGGACTCCATAGCAACCCGCAGCTCCCGGGGTCTGACTCCAGCGCCTCGCTCGGCGCTGTCACTTCGTTTCAGGCTACCCCCGGGTAGGTGTGAGGAACTCCAATTAAGCATTCCGCTGGCTCCCTGTGTGGGGGGACAGGCTCTGCTGTGGAGGAGGGAAGCCTCGGCGGTGACTAATCGCTCAGACACCGTGTCTGTGGCACCAGGGGAGGGCAGGCAGAGGGTTTTCCTTCACCGTGCAGCTGCCTCTGCATTCCCTTTTCGGGAGCGATTGCGGCTCCCCGCCGGGCTCGGGGGCTCCCGGGCGGAAGTTGGAAAGATCCCAAGCATCTTTCCGGCGATGCCGCCGCTGCTGCTGCGGATCTCGCTGCTGCCGCAGCCTTCGCTGCTCTGCCTCGCACAGCCCCGGGGGAACTTTTTCCCAGGGAAACCACATTCCTGGGGTTTGGAGGTGCATGCCCTGCCGTGGAGGGGCGGTTGGTGCCTTTGCGCCCTTTGGATGAGTATGCCCAGGTTTGGGCGAGCGCCGTTAGATTTGGATGCTGAGCCCCAAAATGAGTATCTGGCCCTTGCCCGGGGAGCGAAGCAGAGGATTCCACCCTCGGCCACCGCTCCAGTCCCGACAGAGACGTGACAAATTGGCCACCGCAAGGTCATCACCACGAGCCCCACGCAAGCATCGCTTCCTCCCGTTCCCTACGGAAAATCCCAGCTCCACGCACCCAGCGGGATGAGGGTGATGCACAGCACTCGCGGGGCCCCAAGCACCCCAAAACTGCCCCCTCGCCTTGCCCGGAGCCAGGACAACCCCTGCGGCATCAGCTCCCTGGGGGACAGCGACCGAGGGTGACACCGAGGGGCGGGACACGCGTGGTGGTCCCGTCCCGGGGACATTGCCCCACTCCACGGGGACACCGAGGCTCTTCCCCAACCTTTGTAAGCGGCTGCCTGAGCCGGGGCATGAGGCGGGAGCGGGCCCAGCCCAGCCGGCGGCTTCGCCCCCGCTCCCCGGGGAGGCGAGAAGGGGGCCGGCGGCCGCCCCCCGCCACTGCCGTGGGCAGCGGCAGGATGTGCTGTCCCTCCCCTGCACTTCCCAGCGAGCACTTTACATAACTTCTGCTGCTTAGTCACAGCTTCGACTCTTTTTTATTTTTTCTTTCCCTTTCCCTTTTTTTTTTTTTTTTTTTTGGAGCGATTTTCTCAGCCGCATCAGAGCGCGAGTCATTTCGGCAAGGGAAGTCCCTTCCTTTCTTCCGTTCCCTTGGTAACTGCACAAATTTGCTCTTCAAATGATTCATGACCGGGGTGCTGTAGGAGTTCCCTCCTCCAACACAAATCGCTCCCACACAACCACGCATGCCCGATTAATCATTGATCAGTGTCTCTTCCGCAAGGTACGCCCGGCTCCAGCGCTCTCCTCCGGCCGCCACTGCGGCCACCAGGATGCTCCAGAGGTCCCTGGGTGCTCACAAGTGTCCCCAAGTAGGGGACACAGGCAAGAGTTTGTAAGAAGTCCCATCCCCGGCCAGGTTTTATAGGCTGTAAATGAAATATTCCCATGGTGGCGGGACAGGATTGCGACAGGAGCCGAGTGCTCCCCATGGAGTCGGCGATGGGGTCGGAGCTCGGCGCTGGCCGGTGGTGATGGATGGGCCTTCCCTGGACTGCCAGTTGCGTCAGCACAACTTTATTACTTTATTCGGGATCTGATTTTTGAGTCCATCCCAAGCTTCCTCAGATTAAACAGAGAGAAAACTGAAAAGCCAGGGGGTCACCTGTAGGAGCGGCGGCGGCNACAAACCCCGCAGCATTTACGTGCAGCCCAGAGGAATCCTTACGCTGCCATTTTGCGTTGCATTTTCAACCCTCGCACCGCTCTTTTGGGCCCTTCTGCCAAGCTGGCGGGGTCTGCTCTGGCCCCTGGGCCTGCCTGCAAGCAGAGGGTGCTGTCTGGCCAGAGGGGGATTGCCCTCACCTGCCACGCCATCGCTTCCCAGTTGTTCAGGAGCTCAGGCCTGCTGTCTCAAAGCTTGCTTTCATTTCAATCTCGCTTATAATTTCCATATTCTCAAAATCTTTTGCCAGACAATCATCTTTATAAGGCTTTCCTGTTTCATCTTCCCCAACAATCACCCCCCCACCGTGACCACGTCGGAGGGACAGAGCCCAACAGCAGAAAAAAACCATAAAAGAGCCATAAAAGAGCTGGGAAAGTCCTTTTTTCGACCCCTGATGAGAGAAATGCCACGAGGCCGAGCATCATCCCAGGGCCACGATGCCCCTGACACACCTGTACCCGCACAGGGAAGCAGCTCGGGATGGAACTGGAAGCTTGGCTGCCAGGAATACCTCAGCTGGAAAATAAAATTAATCTGCGAAATCTCTCCCTGCCGTTTTTTGGTTGGTTTTATCTGATTTATTCTCTCCTCGTTAAGAGGAGCTAATTAACAAACCATAGTTTAAATAAACAGCAGCCAGAGTGTTTGTAACCTCGGCTTTATTGAATTGTGACAAATTAGTGGCCTCTGCATGTTAAATGAAACAGAAGCATCGAGGGAAAAAAAACCTGAATTCCCATCTGGATAACGATCCTTGCTGTGGACATGGAGCAGAGGGAGCAACTCCTGGCCAGTGTGACACGCACGTGGAAAAATCCCAAATGCCCCCAAAACCTGGCGGGTTTCTGGGTGCTGAACGCTTCAGCTCTGTGGCTTCACCCTGAATTCATCCCTAGGGAATGACAGGGTCAGGATCAGCTGCAGGACAAGCTAGAAGTGTGGATAAATCCGAGAAGCCTTGGGAACCTCTTGGAGCCATCGTAACCCCCCCCCGCCCCGTTCATCACGGATCCATGATAATAATCCTATAAAGCACCTCTGTGCTGAGCCTGGCATCCTGCGGCTCCCGGTGCTCCTGGGAGGAGGGACCAGCATTCCTGAGGGATAAGCCAGGGAGCGAAGCCGCGGCTGCGTGCCCCAGGCCAGCCCTGCCCTCCCTCCCAGGAGGAAGGGAGATTTTGGCATGCTTTCCCCCTTTTTCCTACTCCCCAAAGGGTACAGCCAGCACTCTCCATCCTCCGTCCCTGCTGCATCCCGGCTGTGGGACGGCCATTCCCGAAATGGGGAGCCATTGCTGGTCCCGCGGGTGCTTCCAGCTCCTGCTGTGTCAGGAACCGCTCTCTGCAGGGGCTTTGGGAGTGCAATTACCTGGGAGCATTAATTACACCCCGGGTGAGCACAAAGCTGAGCAGGGAGCGCGCCAGCAGCTCCTGTGGGGTGGGAACGCCGTGATCCACGGGGATGCAGCAGTGGGGTCAGCCCTCGGCATCCCAGGACACAACTTCCCTCTGAACAGAGCACCCCAGGACTGATGGAATCATGGAATCGTGGAATTGTTTGGGTTGGAAAAGCCCGATAAGATCATTGAATCCAACCGCCCCCCCAGCACTGCCAGGGCCAGCACCAAGCCGTGTCCCAGAGCGCCGCATCCACATGGCTTTAAAATCCCTGCTGGAGTAGAGACCCCACCACTGCCCTGGGCTGGACAACCTTCACAGGGAAGAAATCTTCCCAATTTCCAACCTAAACCTCTCCTGGCACAACTCTTGTCCCGTCATTTGATACCTGGGAGAAGAAACGGATCCCCACCAGTCCACAGCCTCCTTCCAGGCACAGAATCTCCTTTCAAATATTTCTCAGGACGAGGAATTCATGAAATCAAGAGTGGTTTGAGTGGGAAGGGACCTGGAATCTCGTCCAGCTCCATGTGCAGGGACATCTTCCACTGTCCCAGGTTGCTCCAAACCCTGTCCAGCCTGGCCTTGGACACTTCCAGGGATCCGGGGGCAGCCACAGCTTCTCTGGGAAATCCATCCCAGGGCCTCATCACCCTCACAGGGAAGAATTCTTTCCACAGGAGCTTGGAGTGCAAAGAAAACTTCCCCCTGAGCTGCAGCCTCTTTACTTATTTTGGGTTTTTTTACTTTTTTTTTTTTAGATTTCTTTCATTAATAAAGGCTTCATTAACGAGCAGCGACAGAAACTCACACCAGGGAACTGAGTATTCCGAAGAGCCAAGTCATCAATTAAACCAACATTTCCCTCTGTTCTTTGCCTTTCAAACCCTCGGTTTCATCACCAAAAAGCGGAGTTGAGAGGGCTCCAGCAAGGAGGAACAATAGCAGGGCACCAACTCCTACATCTGCCCCTTCTCCCCCTCAGCGAGGCGGGGATCAGCGATCCCACAATTCCAAGGATTGACAGGAATCATGGATGCTGCACGGCACAGGCAAGGAAAGCTGCCCCAGCACCTCCAGCAGCTCCCAAAATGTGGAATTCCATGTTTGCAGGGTACTCAAAAGCTGATTTTCCCCACCCCTTAGTGTGAATTAATAATTAAAAATAATTCTTTGCCCTGATTTTTTTTCTCCTGCTGGGATGGCGGGTGCACCTGGATCACGAGTGCTCGGCAAAAGTGTCCCCAAGGTGTCCCTACAACTCTTCCCCCAGCAGCTGAGGAGCAGGAACAACAGCAGCCAGCAATTAACAGCTGATCTCTCCGATTTTTGATAAATCCAAGCACTCTGGATAAGCTGGAGCCGCGTTCCACGTGCTACAGAGGAGAAGTTTCCCACGGAGCACACGTCCCTTTGGGATGGGGGCAGGGCCAGGGGACAGGGCCGCGGGCACGGGCGAGCAGCCCGTGCCCCGCAGCTCCATTTCCATCCTTCCCTTGTGCAAAAACCCCATAATTTTTAAGGTTAATGAAGCCCTTGTTTGCTTAAGACAGCACCTGTTTCTATGGTGACACTTCAAGCCGGAGCCTGTTCATCGCCGCGCGCGGTGACAAACGCGGCCACCGCCGGGGAAGACGCCACAGGAAGGACCACTGGGGACAGCGGTGCCACCATCCCTCCGCACCCAAACGCGCCAAGGCCCATCCATGGGATCCCCGCTCCGCCCTACGAAGCCGTGGGAGGGGTTGGAGCAGCAGGAGCTGCACCCACAGTGCGGGGAAAGCTGCGGTGGGCGACGCGTGGGAACGGCTCCGCTTCAAAAACATTGGATGCGCTTCCCAAATCCCACCCCAGAGCTGCCTGGGCCTCAGTTTCCCCAGCGCCCTGCCCTGGGAAGGGGTTGGTGGCTGATCCAAGCGGTGCCGGTGGCAGCAGCCCCCGGCGGGTCCCGCTCGGTTCCAGCCTGGCGCAGGATTTCTCCCGGCTGGCAGAACCCGTTTCCATAACGACTTTCTGTTACAAACATATTTTGATAAAAATAAAGTTAAAGCGGCGAGGCTTTAGTGGAGTACAAATTCGCTGCTCTCGCCCTCCCCCTTCCTCCTCCCCGAGGAGGGGGAATAAAGACGGAAAGCTTTCCATTTGAAGGGCAGTATTTTCTCCCTTCTTTTTCTTTCCCCACTGAATACAAAATGGAAAACCTTGTTTACCGGGGATTCGCTGTAAACCGGTTCCGACTCTGCCTGGTTACCTGATGCTCTACAGTATGTACAGGATAATGTGATAAATTCATTTCCAATTCACTGCATTATCCTTTGAATATTTTAATGACTCATTGAATGGAGTAAAAAAAAAAAAAAAAAAAAAAAAAAAAG
>WAAG01043203.1:9321-57075 GCA_013390105.1 Tichodroma muraria | reverse complement strand
CTGTTCCCGACAGCATGTTGCTCCTCTTCCATGTCTTCTCCAATGACCACCTCCAGCCCTTCATGGAAAACATGATGTAATAGACACACAAAAAAGGAGAATCACCCATCATTCTGACGATGGGTGATTCTCACCCTCACCTGAGAAGGCAGGTCCCATGGACAATTCTTATATCATCTTCAACATCATTTCTGTTCTTCTTTGAGGTCAGAGAACCTTGATAAGGCTGATTCCTTCTGGGCAAAGCCGCAGCACCAATAAACCCGGCAGCAGCAGCATAAAGCAGGGTCTGTCTTCTCTTGTAGCTCAGATGCTTTATATTCAAAACTACCTATTTATAACATTTCTCATATGAATGCTAAAATGGTATCTGCCATTTTTAAAACAACACTTATCTGTTCTGGTGAAATCATTTTATTTTTGAAACTACCTACCTTGTGCACGTAGTCATACTGCTGGCAATGACAGCTGAGCTTTGACTCAAGTCCCACTAGAATCAGTGTTTTGCCATTACACCTCATTTGTCTTTTTCTCTTTGAAACTTCTCCTGATAGACGAACTTTTGGATATTTTCAAAATATCAGTTCAGTGGCAAGTTAATTTTGAGATTATCAGTGATACCTGCCTAATGTCTGAACGGGGATGCTAAGTCGACTGTATCAAAGCACAGTGTCACTGCCCTTATGTATCCTCAGAGCAGCCTGTGTGGGAGGAGAGGCTGCCCTGCTCATCAGACAGGGTAGGGCATGTGCTTAGCTTCAAGTACGGATGGATGGTTGACAAGTGACGCTGCTAAACCTGTTACCCATCACTACCTGAGTCTGAGCTCCTTACCTTGCTTCAGGGATATGCAGGCAGTGCTGGCCAAGGAGCAGAGTGGGAGCTGCACCCCAGCCTCCCATAGCTGTTTAAAACCTGGGCTTAATCAGCTGGAGGAGACACATGGGAGTGGGATGTGATTGCTGTCCTCAGCTACCTGCCAGGGGTTAGAGAGAGGCCACGTTAGACTCCTCACAGGCATGAGCAGTGAAAGGAAACCTTCCCATGTTGCAGCAAGAGAAATTCAGATTAGAATCAGAGAATCATTGAGGATGGAAAAAACTTCTAGGATCATCTTGTCTAACCGCAAACATAACACTGGCAAGTTCACCACTAAACCATGTCCTTAAGTGCCACATCTTTTAAATACCTCCAGGGATGGTGTCTCAGTCGCTTCCCCACGGCAGCTTGTTTCAATGCTTGAATTTTGATGCTCCAGTTTGGACTGTAAAAGAGGTTGGGTGAGTCATGCCATAAACATGTTTTGGGCGTCAAGCCTTCCTCTCCACTGACCCTGCGGGGAGCTGGAGTGAGCAGTTCAGCTGGAGGTGGTTGCACTGCAAATACCAGCTGTACCACAGGAGCTTCTTGTCTACCCTGCTTGGAATCACCCATCTGTTTGCCCTTTGGTCCTTTAAGATATTTTAAGAATAATTGCTTCCTTAGTAGCCACTGAACTCTTTTTAAGGACAGATAAAGTGCAATCCATGAATTCTGGCTTATTGTTACAAATGAGCATACATTTGATATACAGCAAATATTTCTGTATATGTTTTTCCTTTTCCTAAAAAAGCCATTGCTTTTCTTGGGCTTAAGCTGTCTTTGTCATTAAAAGTAAATCTAGGAAACCAGGTAATCATTCTCAGAATATTTTCATTTCAGGCTAATGATAGTGAAGAGCAACCCCTGAGGTAGAATTCAAGTTAATACTGCTGTCAATGTTTTCAGACCTCTCTTGTAGAAATATTTGTGCTTTCTCATGAATGATTCCGTGGAAGGTTAATCAAAATAATGTCTGTGCATGTTTCCTTCTTTGGTCCAGCTATCGGTTCCAGAGCAGTATGTTTATGTGGGAAACCCAAGATACTTTTCCAAATATAACGCCTTGCACCAAGGCTTTCCATATCTGACAGCAATAGGAAGAGGACTTGCAGATGCTGACCTCTGCAGTGTACTCTGTTAGCTTGGCGCAGTCTTATTTTGGTAGGATTCCATTCTTGCTGGGATTTTTGCAAAATCTGTCAACATAGACGCATGCTCAATGCTGAATAAGCTTTGTTTGCTATTTGTGCTAGAAGTGAGTCAAAAAAGCTCTATGATCACCTTCTGGCCAAAAGGCAATGCTAGAGTTTTCTGTGTAAAGAGCATTTTGAATCTTAACATTTTCAGAATCATGTAGGAAAAAAACCCTGAAATCCCACAGATACTGAAGAACATGTGAAATATAGCTTATATGAGTGTGCCAAAGACTCCTGTCCAAGCGGGAGCAAGGGGATGCCTTCTCATCCTTTTGTTTCTAAGGCAATTTTTTTTTTTTTTTGCACAGCCTCAACCAGTCCTCTAGACAGAATGTAAATCCAAGAAAGTTCTCTTTATAGTATTTGGAATTAAGTACTGCACAGATATTTTGCTAACATCTGTCTGCCTCAGTTTAGGGAACAGAAACTGATTCATCTGAGGAAGCTGCTGGCAACTGACATACAGAAAAGCTGAATCACAGCCAGCACCAGAATCATAAAAATGCACTGTTTTGTTCAAAGGGAAGAATTTTGTCATTAGCCATGCCAAAACCTGCCTTCGTTGACAGAAATGGATGAGAGAGCATTACCTTATCTCAGCATCCAGTTTACCAGGTCACACACTGGCAGAGTCCTAATTGCATCCATGATCTCGCAGAGGTGACAAAGCCAAGCTTGTTCCTGGCTCAGAAGAAGCTTCTCTATATGTATGTATTTGAAGATGGGTTATGTGGCCAGGCAACAGGCAGCCCTCGCAGGGAAGCCCCTCTATGATGCCACTTTGTTCTCTTCTTTGTCCCCTCCTGGGAAGGTTCTGTTGAGAAGAAGATCATATCTGGAGGCAGCAGGGACCACTGACACTGTGACTGCTCACCAGCCTTACACTGGTCCCCTCAGTGAAGTCGTCCCTAAATAAATGGATTGCCCATTTACTCAAGAAGCCCATCAGGTGAGAAATACACCATCATGAACAGGAGGGGTAAGGCCTGCCCAAACTCTCTGCTGATGAGGATGGGAATTTTGGGTAGAAATACTTTGAAGGAGGAGGCTGATGGAAAGTATTGCTCTCTTCTCCAATAGAACAGTCATTAGACGAATTGCTGGAGATGGCACAGTCTAGGATTTTGCAAAACATACATTTCTTCTGAAAATTTCTAGATTATTTTAAGAATTTTACTTCCTGACTCATTGCTTCTGAGGCCTTACTAAGGAACACTGCAAATACTGAAATAAGTAAAAGAGAAGGAAAAGTCATGTCTCCTAACTTTTTGTGCTTTGTCATCTTGGAAGGTGCCTTGAGTGCTTTTTTTTCCTCTCTGCAAATTGTTTACACCTCCTGGGAGAGACTCTTAAGAGAGGAAAAACAATTAGATGGCTCTAGGAATGTCATCAGGAAAATACTGCCTTCTCTTGAACTCCGTGAGAGCAAATGTGCAGCTGAGCCTGATAATGTGGACAGATGCTTGTACAGTACCTTTAGTGTATGTGATAAAAAATGAAATACTGCAGCAGTTTAATAGCCCAAATGTCTTTTCAAACAAAGGCATTTGGTATATATAATAGCACAGTTAAAAGACATTTGGAACTGATAGGCAAATAGCTTAAACTGAGAAATAAAAAAGCAATGTTAATAATACAAGTAATGTCAGTCTATCTAAAGAGAACTTACTCTTTCTCATTTTAGCTGAATACCTCTGCCTTTGTTACTTTATTACATCACTGATATCCAAGAAGTGCAAATATTAGACTTCTTCAAGTCTTCTAAGGAAAATTTGAAGACAACAGGAGCTTTAGGAACTTATCAGCCTATGTGGTAAGGATGTGTTCACAGTGATCCATTGAGTATTTACTTTAGCAACAAAGGTTGAGGAGACAGAATTAAGCATTTTTGCTCATATATTTAACAGGTCATTACACTTTACAACAAAGGGATCTCAGTCTGTTTGCATATTCATTTTCAGGTGTTCTCTAAGAAATAGTCTAAGGATTTGAAGAAGGACTGAAGTCACTGCACTTTAAATTTTTGAAAATAAGAAACTGATGTTTATATGAGAAAGGTGGTTTTTAATGCTGTAACATATATCAGTGAAGTTTAGTGTTGTAATGAATTACCATGTACTTCTGGAAACATTTTTTAGAAGACATCTTAGATCCCAGGATCTCCTGCATCAACAGAATTTCTTAATCTGCATTATGCTTCTGTTATTGCATTGTTGATTTAAGTTGAAAAAGCTAGAGATGCAATGGCTCACATCGAACACCTTCCTCACTGATGTCATTGCAAGTGTCTTGAAGATATCATAGGTGAATAAAAGAAACATTCTTTATTAAATTATACTCCCATATGTTCCATGTATGCAGGTGTGAAGAGCAAGAAAATATTTTTATTACTACCTTATCCATCCACATCTTTTAGAAGCTTAAGAAAAAAAAAATAGTAGAAAATTCAACCAAATCTGTATTCCTCTTTCCCCAAACTCTTCAGGGAGGTTATTGTAATAGAAGTTATATTAGGCTGTCTCATAATGCTAAAATATAAACATTGTCCAAATATGCTACCAGATATGTGCCGACATATATTAGGAGTGGGACAAAATATATTCTTAAGCTGCTGTAGGTGAATCACTGAGCCAGAGCTGGGGTGAGGCAAGGAGGTCCTGCAGTGTACTGGGTGCCTCCTCAAAAGGTGGTACGGAGGGGAAGGCCATGAGCAGAGTGTAAGCCACGTCCAGCAGCTTGTGGGATAAATCCTCTTTGAAATGAATTGACCATCCCTAGATGGTTTCATTTGTGTTATCAAAAACTTCACAAATAAACCGGTTCCCAAAGAAACCTCCTGTTTTTATGGAGTTGAGAAACAGCAAGTTTCTGCTTGAATGAGGAAAATATAAATAAATAGAAAGGACATAGTGTAAAGTGAAGGGTCAAATGCACGCTGCTCAAAAATCTCTTACCAGAAAGCAGGGCCAGACTCCCAGCTGCTGTAAGTTACTGACTCCCCTGCTAATGATCTGAAACTCACTTGTACCTTGTGTCATCTTTCCAAAGGATGTTGTGTGTCAATACTGTGCAGTAACTAAATGGCTTTGTGCACTAAGGAATAAATCCATAGGGTTGTGTTCCCACAAGAGATTAGCCTTTGAATGATAACTTCATGAATAGCCATTAAGACCATGAGTGAGTAGATCTGTAAAATCATTTAGAGAAGAACTGTGATCAGGCTATGGATGCAACTGTCCTGAGGACAAGTAGTGACCTTACAAAAATCAAAGTAAGCACACAAATTTTAGCACTTTGATCCAAAAGTACACTCTGACCTCTGTCTTCCATGGTTTTTATCAATATTATTTCAGAAAGCATTAACCTATAGGTGGCATTCAAGGATAGCAAATTACTCCAATTTTGCACACAGGTATAGTGCTGCCACACTTGGTCACACAGGAATGCTATGAATGTGCTAATTTTTTCATAAGCTATGAGTGTTGCAGTGTCATTCTCAGTGGTACAGGCTGGACAGAATGGGAAATGTGCTTGCCCTGCCGTGGCTCTGAGAGCAGTCAGCTGCCTTTCTCCACAAAGTTCTGTGCCACACTACAGACCCTCCTTTTTTACTTTAGGTGCTGAATTGCTAAATGGGCTGGGTAGCAATGGGTCCTGGGCTGTGGCATGAGCTGAGCTCCAGCCAAGTCTGGCTGCTCTGGCCAGGGGCAGCCTGAGCCATCAGCCAGCAGCTGCTGGGAGGGGAAGGTCCCAGCACACTGCGAGCTTCCGCTGCCAAACCTGGATGTCACTGGCAGGGCTGTGCTGAGCTGGCATTGAGCAGACAACTCATGGGTGCTTCCACAAAGTGCCCAAAGCCAACCCTGGCTATGCCATTGCAGATGGGTTTGGGCTGCAAATAAAATCCCAGGCAAACTTTATTTCCTGTCAGAGATCAAATGCTGACAACCCACTGCCTGGAGTCTCTGTGAGGGACCACTGTGTGTCTCCTATTTAGATCACACCTTGGGAGGATGACCAGCCTGCCAAAGGCAAGAGAAAAAGTAAAGTGCTGGAAAAACATAAAGAAAGCAGTAATAGTACCACAACGTTCTTTCCTCCAAACATTGATGCAGCAGAACTTGAGACTAAACAAAAATGAGGAAGCACCTGGGAAGGCTCACAGGCAGTCTGGGACCCCAAGTAAGTACTGAAACAGGGTGCTGGCTTGCAGATAAAAACAATCCTGTGTGACTTGTTTTCTCCAGACATCCAAACACTGTCCACGTGGGCCCCACTATACCTGCATGAACACCCACCCTGCTACTATGGGATTTCCCTCCTGCCCAGTTGCTGGGTGGCATTTAGCACAACACACACTGCAACCATGTCCTGGTGCTCAGGCTGCCCCCAATAATGAGAGATCTGCATCTCTTTGAAGCAGCATGGCAAGCCATCACCATGGTCCTCAGCCCAGAATAACTAGAAAGCAGAGCACGCAGTCAGGATAAAACAGCATAGCACCATTTCTTTGCTAGGACATAAACCACATAGGAGTGTCATGAGGTGTGCAGGAACAACCTGCCCTCTAAAGTGCACCTCTGTTCTACCCATCTGCACAGGCCAGTCCTTCAGAGCAGCTTCACGTGCTTGAATCATCCAGGGATTTCAACCCCCACTACTTTCCCCACACCATACCTCACCCTGACTGGCACCGGGGGATGCTGCTGTGCACCTATTTCTATTCATTTCTTTGGGGCTGGAGATCTCCATTCAGAGTGAAAATCAGACACAGATTTTTATCTCCTAAGCATAACTATTAAGCTTCTCAAGTCGCCCGCAGCCTCATCTCATGTGGTCAGTGCAGTCAGTGGCCCCGGGCAGACAGTCTTTGAGCACAGCTGGCACTGCCCTTATCACAGGGCAGAGCAGCCAGTTGCTACCAGCATTGCCTGCCTTCATGACATTCAGAGGTCTGCAAGGCATGCAATACCCTAATTCTTCACTTAGAAGGTTTTTTTAATAAATCTATGGTGTATCCAAGGTAAAGCCCTCTTTTGCTGTGGTTGTGACATTCTCCTTTGCAGCCTGTCCATACAGAGGAGTTTTCCTCTGCAAATTCTGCAAAGCATTGTTCGGGGGTTAATTAAAGCAGTCTGTTTCTACAGCACGTTCTGTCTGTTTCTTCTTTTCATTATTAGATGTGATGACACATTTGCCTGTGTGGCTTCCCGCAGATGGCACGGAAATTTTGTGATCAAATGTTAAGAGTAAACCAACTGTCAGATCTGATCACAGCTTCCTGTATTGCTCTGCTGGTGTAGGAATACCATTTTAATAAAGGGCTCCTTCTTTTTAAAGTGATAGGGTTTGCAGCAAGGATGAAGTCTGAGAGTAAGATGTATAGTTCAATATTAACAGATTCAGGGCTCTATTGAGAAGTTTTATGTCCCAACTATATATTTTATTTACAAACATTTTTAAAGATCAATAATACAAAGTGAACATTATTAGTGATTATGGTTTAATTCACAGGCAATTTTCACGGTAAACTGAATAAAATACAAAATAATGTGGGTGGTGAACAATACAAATGCTTTGAAAATCCTCACTTCACAGTAATCGAGTGTAATGTAATGCACACATGCACACACACATAGAGAAGAAAAATCAGATGTTGCATAGTTTTGTTTGGTTTAAAACAGAAAACTAAATTATAGGGAAGAGATTTTTCCTAGAGATGCCTATGTAGTGCTAATAGAAGGCATATACATGCCTAGCACTGATCAGTTCACCTCAACCTCCTCTGAACAGATCAGACTTGTCCTGGGGATGGTAAATTTGGATCTGACATTGAAAAATCTGAGTAGGTGTTCTGGTTGATAATTCAGATGTTGACAGAACAGCATAAACTATGCAGACCAAACATTTATTTTGCTGCTTTAGCTTTTTCTGCTATTCAAAAATTATCTATGAACAGAATTTGATTTTGACAGATTTGTTCAATATTCAAAGTACTCAGAACCTTTTCCAGATTATATCTTGTTTGCAAATGGTTTGTTTTCAGTTTGGCTGTGTATTCAATGGGTTGCTGGGCATCATCCTCTGCTGCTGGTTGGAGAAGTAAAAGATTTTACAACAGAGGAAGGAGAAATCTAACTTCCTCACACTAATAGGCACCTGCATAAGCAGCAAGCTCTGCCTGAATGGTCAAGTTGTGATTTTCTTGCAGAGAACTGATGGAAGTGCCTGGTATCTGTGCCTATTTCACCCAGAACTTGAGCCACCTGGACACCTTTCCCAACTTTGTTTCTTTCCCTAAATGTCTCATAGGACGTTTCACACTAAAACCCTTTAAAATGTCCCATTAGTTTTACACAGTTCTTCCCCTGCACAGTCCAAAATAATTCCCACTTCTCTGGGCATGCAACCAGCCCATGGTTTGCTGGAGCTGGCTGGGGAGGGCAGGATCTCTCCTTGACCCACCTCAGTGGGTTTCATCTCAGGGACAGTGGTCTCCTTGGCCTCCTTGGATGGCTTTGGAGTAACCGATTTGGGTGCTTTGGTTTTGTTCTCTTCACTGTGACCTGGTGTGTCATTTGCTGAGTCTTTGGGCAGGAAACCTAACCAAAAGGTTTGGGCATCCTCTGCTTTTTTTCCATTGGCATTTTACAGACAGGAGAACCCTGCTTCACTGGGGCGGGTGGTAAATCCAGCCAGGGGTCCAAGTTAGTGAGTGGAGAGGGGATATGAAAGCCAGGTGCCTGAAGCTAATCCCAGGCTGACACTTCCACACGAACCAGACCCTCTTCCATCTTGCTAGTGTTCTCAAGAGACTGATTAAATAGAGGATCAATGGATGGCTTCACAGTAATTTCACACTCAGAGAAGATTCCTTTCACCTCCTGTTATAATTAAAATAACTGACATTTTTCTATGTTAATAAGCTACTTTATTTCTTGGTGGGATTTGTTGGGGCATAACGAACTCCATCACGGACTGGTTTGCTAATGCATATTGTCCTTTTTAGTTCTATAGATACAGATGGTTTCGCAATGCCACGTAAAAGACCAATTTGACTAAGATATGGTATTTAGTATTAGAATTTCTCATGCACATATTAAATAGAATATTTAAAGGTCATAGCAATTTAAATTTGATCTGATGAACCTTGTGGTTTAGTGCATTATGCATTAGATGTAAGTATTTTCAGATTTTAAAATCAAAGACATTAAAAATGATTATTTTATAATTTTATTCTGAAATTGTTACTTTCTCTGCTAGTGACCTTTAGTGTTTTTACCTTGAGAAGAAGCCATAGGATTTACTTTAACACTAGCTCCTAAAATCCTCTTGCCAGGGGAGAATGACCAGCACAGAGAAGAACAAGATCACAAAAAATATTTGTAAAATAATCCAGCCTTGAAAATATGGTACACCAGTCTTGTTTCAGCAACACAGAAATAAAGTATCTGGTTTTCAGAAAAATCAGATCAACTTCCTAAGGGTCTGGTTAAACTGCTGTGTGTAAATTGCTATTGGAATTGACTGTTAAAGATCTTGGTTGAGCAGGTTAAACATCTGCTGGATTTATTACAGTTTTATTTGTACTTCATCCGTATATGGTACAATTAAGCCAATCAAAGTAAGTGAATCAAATCTAATTTACTCTCTAATGGACCAAAGAGGAACGAATAAACACAGCACTATTAGAGCCAAATGATTAAACATGTCTCTGAGGTATTTTTTTTTTCTATTTCAACATAGAAGAATCATGGTGTTTATGCTGTAATTAATCACTAAGGAGTGATGTAAATTAGTTTGAGCATTCATTTTTCATGTGGTTTCATAAAAATGTTAAACAAAACATGTGAATGTAATGAAACAAATTCCATTGGAATCAGGTACATTTATTCATATAACCATTTATGTTCTATCTAAAATCATTATAGGATTGACACAGAGAGGCATATTTATCAAATTGGATGAACATTTGTTATACAAATCTTTTCCACATTACCTTTTAAAGACAAAATTCAGCCCATGTGTAAATAGCTGTTAAAGGCTCATGTATCATGTTCAGGTTCATTAGATAAACATAAAAGTTAAAGTTACATAATCAGGATTAATTTGATATTTTAAAATTATGCAAAATGGAACTGCATCACCTCTGCATTAGCTAGAAACTGCACACTGTAAGTCTAACGTCCTTCCTACATCCCAGCATCAGGAAGTAAATCTCAGTTTACAGCTGTTCACTTACACTGCCAACTGGAAACAGGATTTAATCAGAAACAAGTAACCTAAATAAGAAAACTATTTAAAGCATTGGCAAACAGAGTGCACATCATGATTTAACCATATCATATGAAAACCACCCTTTCCTTTAGAATGACTTGCTTTTTTGTGCCAATGTGATGCTTTTAGATTTTAATGCTCCAGGAGGGCCCATTTATGAAATAGTTTCTCTTGATGTGTCTGGAGACATTTTGCCACGGCAGGAGGCACCTGCAGCCCCATGGGGTTGCTTTGCACCCCCTTATTTCTCATTGCACTTTTTCTGCCATCCTTCATCTCACATGATCTCAAGTGAAGTTATATTCTGGCTCTTCCACTACAGGAGAGAAAGCACAGTGTAATGCATGCATAGGCTGGAAATAACAGCCATTTTGTAAATGTGAATGTGTTTTATTCCATGTGAAACATCTTTGCAAATATCAATATTCTGCAATGACTAAGACATCATTTTTTTCTACAACATCCTGAAGTTCCTTTTTGTCAGGACTTTGTTAGGGTACCTCTAGGGCAGAGTTAAAAGGAAAGTCAGAAATTACTCAAAATATTTTGAAAGAAAATATTTTGAAAGAAAGCGTGTTGGTCTGAAACTTTAAAGTTTACTTGGATGTTTAGCAAACAACGGAAGATAAAAATAGTAGGATTTGTACTCTGAAACCAGTACTTTTGACAGCTGAGGCTATCATCATTCATCAAATCACTTACTTTAAAAAGCAAATTCGCAGTGACAGTTTTCAGTCTGGGCTTGTACAGTATCTAGTGTGAAGGAGTCCTGGCCCACAGCTGAGGCTTCAGAATAACATACCCATCAGACATACTATGTTGCTATAGCAAATTTACCACTGCCTTGGCATAGACTATAGTGCATATTTTTATCAGTCAGTACCGGTCCCAAAAATATTTTTGCAAGTGGGGCCACCAAGCTGAGGGAATCATTTCCACAACCTGTGTCAACGTGTGATTCCTGGCACAACTGGGATGTGGGCTGCACTGGTGGCTGGGGGAGCTCCTGGCTGCCCTGGGCAGCAGCGCAGCCCCGCAGAGGCATTGCACTCTGGCCAGGCTGGGCGGGCTGTGTGGAAAGCACACCAGCACTAAGCCTCAGCACTTACCCTGGCCTTTGGAATGCTAAGAGAGGCAACAGGCCAGGTGTTGCAGTTGTGAAGCAGTCTCAGCGGACCCTCTGTGCTGCCTCCAAAGAGCTGGACAGGCAACCACATCATCCACGTGTCTCCAGGCCCTCCCAGGCCAAACAACCGGGCTCCAACATCACACAGCCTGTGAGCCCCGCTCAGCTGTGCGGAGATGACAGACTCTAAAGTGATCTTGTGGCTGTCCCTAACTGTATCAGTTTTCTTTCCAGAGCACAATCAGCTTTAAATCATGACTGTCCTGTGTAATTTTGCCCTGAAATGGCATGGGAGAGCCTGGATAGTCAGTGAGAACTGAGATGGCTGGAAAAGCAAAATCAAAATTGGTGTAAATACACAGAAAGGTTTAGCCTGCACTAAATGTCAAATAGAGATGAAAGGTTTGATTTTTAACAGGCATAAAGTGAATGAACTCAGCACTCATGGTCAGTCACCTACCCGTGTAAACATGCTATTCACACACATCCTTCCTCTGCTTGGCTTGCTGCTCTCGTGTGACACAACCCTGATGACAAGCAGCAGACTCCCAGGGCATTTGTACCATGCATATTTAATACCAGGAGAGAGATGCACACCACAAACCTGCTGAATAATCTGCAGATCTTTCGTGATAGTCTTTTCTTCATAATGTTTTATTTAAGGAATTGAATCAATAAACCTATCCCTGTAATACTGTCTAACCACCTGTTGCCTTCAGCGACTGTTGGGATCAATGATCCATGGAGTCAGTTCAAAGGACGTGTGTACTCTGCCTTGCTGTCCTGATGTGATTGCTGATGCCAAGTCAATGGTTAGGAGCTGGATCACCTCGAGGAAAGTGAAATCTGCACACAAGATTTTCTGAGCTGAGTGTGAGAATGGATGTTGAAGCGCAACATCTGCCTACAGATTTCTGTTTCTGTGATTTTTACTCAGGCTTACAGCTAGGTGTTAAGTAATGCAGTTCTAAAACATACGTAATAGCAAAACAAGCTGTTTATTTTCAAAGTGGCAGACAAATTTAAAATTACAATGAATAATTTAAGTAGCATGATTAATAATTACTTCCTCTTAAAAATATAAAGAGATTGACTTTGACGGGAGAATTTAACGCACTGTACCTAACAAACATGATTTTTGAAAACCACTTAAAAGTACCCAAACTAATCACCTGAAAAATAACTGTGCCAAATGAAAGAGTCAGGAATCTCCTGGGACTGTGGATCAGAACCTTCAGCAAGATAGCTTTAATTAACAGCAAGACAGTGAGAAAACATCTTTCCAGAGTTGTGATGCCAAAACTAAAATTTAAAGTAACTATCGCTGAGAACAAGATGCAGATATGGAAAGAAGCTTGATCACCCACAAATGAACAAAAGGTAAGGTTGAAAGACAGAAAGCCTACAGATCTACCTGGAAAGGGGCTGGAAACGGTTTGCAAAGGGAAAACTGCAAAGATGGCTTTGATGTGAGGCATTATCAGAGGTAAGAGAAGGAGTAGCAACCAAAATAAAAGAAGCTTCAGTGAGAGGTCTTTTTCTCAGAAACAGGCATGTAGAGGTACTAGATGTTTATAGCATTTGCTTCTCGTGAGGATAGCTGGGGTTTAGTTCTTGATCACTGTATAATTTCTTTTGTGCTGTGTGATTGTGTGGTGATGGTTTAATACTATTTAATGCATGTTTTTACTCATGTGTTTGGGCAAGGCTTGAAGTAAGGCCCTCTGTCTTAGCTGAATACTATCTTTTCAGATCTACAACATCATGCTTTCTCTTACTGTCACTCCTTCTGACCCTAAAATTGTTCCCACTGCTTTTGCACAGTAGGGAATGTGTACCAGGCAGGAGGCTCATCCCAGTGTGCCACACAGATCTGTCTGCTGGGAAATGAGCTTGGTCTGTCTCATGCTGGAAAAGACTCAGATCTGAACACCAGACTAGCTGATAAAATTATGTTGCCACTGACTATGTTTTTTAAAAAAACAAAGGGAGCTGGTCGTCTGTGCCCAAAGGAATGATTTAAGTGACAGAGTGTTGGTCTGTGAATCTCACATATGTTTTTCGAGCCTGAGGCCAGAGAAGGAACAGATGTCTAAGTCTGGAAGAAACATTCTTCCCTTTTTAGCACTTCCTATTGACTATTATAAGGTGTCCCCTCATTCAGTAGTGATTTCTATTCCACCATATCTAGCTCTCCCTGTGACTAATGTAGATGCCTAACCTGGCCCTGGGTTTAATGGAGGCCTGATGCTCCTGATGTACTGCTCTCTGGTGGGCAGCTCCACAAGGCTGCAAACCTACAATTGTAGTGAGCACAGGGCACAGCAGCTGTCAGGTTCAACTCCAGTCTTTTCATCTCAGCTCTTTATAAGTGTGCTTAAGAGAGCAAGGTTGGTATGGAAACTGCCACTCACAGAGGAAAAACACTTTGTACCGCAAGATCCTGCAGGAAGAAGATGTGTCAGGAAGTGAATGATTTTTTTGTTTGTGGTTATGACATCTCCAGAGTTGGTCTTACTCTGTCAGTAGATATTGCTATACAAATTAGCCTTTGTATAAAATATAGAGCTGTTGGAACCACTCAGCTAAGTCAAGAGTGGATAGATATTGAACTGCTAACTTAGTACATGTGTTTCACCTTCATGAAAACTTTGCATTTTTATAATCTGTTCTTCTTTACAAGCAGCTGTACGTATTGCTAGCTCCCTTGGCAGAAACAGTGCAATCAGGAGGACATGATGGCCAAATTGGCAACATCAGTGCTCACTCTCCTGGTGAGGCATCACAGTATATGTTACTACTGAAGAAGCCTTTCAAAACTGGGAAGAGCATATTTTCTTTAGGCTACATAGGATTTACTGTCATTTTGAAGTTACTTTGGGTGCTTTTTTGATCTTGTCGTAAACCAGGAAATACTAGTCATCCATTCTCAATCTACAGAACCTAAAATGCTCATCAAAATCCATTCACGTGTAAGTGCATGGCACTGTCTTTGCCGTGCAACCTGTGGGCTGTTTTCCCAGCTGGCTGCAGAAAGCTGCTCACAGGTTTTGGTTCCCCAGAAGAACCAAAGTGTGAAGTTGGGACTGTGCTCCTCATCCAAACTCCACCTTGAGAACCTGCACAAACAGTTGAGGAGGTCACACATGGCATGAATCCAGATGGTCACGAACACAGAGGCTGCCATGGAAGCCCCTTTTCCCCAGAGGTGGCACTGCCAGCACCTTTACCAGCACAGAGGCCCCTGAGCTGCAGGCTGTGCCAGCCCACTCACCCTATTCCCCAGACCACCCTTCGATGGTCCTGGCTAACCCAGGGCTCATATGGACACCATACCTTACCCAAGCCACACAGCTGGCAGTTCGAAGGTCTGCTCCCAGAGCAGATCCCACTGTGGGACCCTGTCCTTCCACACGATTCCTGCTGCCAGCCACTGTCCCTCATGTCATCCTTCAGGTCTCTGTCCTGCACGCTAAAGCTGCAAAGATGGGCTTTCATATTTAGTTTCTGGTTTTAAAAAGATCCATTCTGTGACATGGTTTGTTTGTGACTTTATCATAAGAACACAAAATTTTATTTTAAACAGAGGTAATTTTATGATGAAGTACAGAGTGCTGTCAGTTTTCTCCTCTGTGGCTCATCTACAAAGGATCTAAGAGAAGGTAGATAAAAACTTCTTCACACTGTGCCAGAGAATCTGAAACTAGAAGGCAGCTGATGAAAGGTGGCAATGAGACAGTAAGAAAACCATGTTGTTGCAGAGGTATAAAAACCTAATGCCATAAAGGGAACATTGCTGAAAAATAAATTTAAGTTACAAGCACATATTCAAAGAGCTCTTGAGGAAGGCAGAAAAATTATATTCATGTAAAAGACGTAAATCCTGTGGTTGGAGAGTTTCGAGAAGCTTCCAGACAGCAGGACCATTTATTTGCCTCAGCATGTGATCAGGCTGGGTTAGCACATCACTTATCACAGCCAGGTTAGCCCATCACTTATCATACAAACTCCAAGCTACCATTCCATTATATTTTTCTACGCATCTAAGATTCAAGCTGCCCCTTAGAGTAATGTCTGAAAGTACTGATTGCACATACCTTAGTGAGTAATTGCAGTTGAATATTAGTGTTATAGACGACATGATTTAAAATACCCTTTTTTGATGGTGCCGTGTGGATAAATTTGGATTACATATGTCTCCTTATGTAAAAGAGATTTTCTTCTTTCAGTAACACATTGTCTGCTGCATTTGCCTAGCACCCCCTACCATATGCTCTTTAAAACAAGCTGTTGCATTTCAAGAATTGTCCTTAGTAATTAACAGGAAAAATATTGTATTTTATTTTTTTTTCTGAATAAACTAGAAGACCTTGCATCAATTAAGATGTATTTTTCCCTCTGGCTACTTGCTCCTGTAAGCCATAAAATCACTTCCTTCTGTTCAGTTCCTCAACCCCTGCCTGTCAGTTCAGCTTTTGGCACCACTGCTCCAAGTAAATATAAAGAAAGCTTTTTCAATCATCATTTCGTATCCCTTTTCCACTTTGCCTCTGAGCTTCTTGAAATCCTTAAAATTAATTTGCTCTGAGATCTCCTTTTCATTTCTGTTTTGCTCTCTTCATTCTCATGCGTAGGTTTTTCCTCTCTTGCTTCCAGAAACCTATGTCTGAACCAGTCTCAGAGCTGCTATTTGCATCCCCTTGAACTTCTTTCTTCTTTCTGGACCAAAAATTATCTTTCTTCCTTAATTCCAGAATATGGAATTTTCTGTGTGTCTTTCTGTTCTTCCAGTTAATTAATCTTCCAATTAAAATCTCTGTGTCTTTCTGTTCTTCCAATTAATCTCCCTAGCACTTGATCAATCAATACTCTGGGCTGTATGGGCTCTCTGTTCCCTGTTTCCCTCTCAGTCCCTGTAAGACAAAATCTCAAATCCTTTTCCCTTTCCTTCCAGTGCATCAATTCTGGCCCATGAAATTTGCTTTTGTTGCCTATAGGTATATTATATAATACATATTTTTGTCCATTACAGTAAATCTCAGAGTCCCTCAACTCTGATCCGCCTTCTCCTTGCAGTTTGTCTCCTTTATAGTCTGTCTAGTACCCCCTCGATTCTCTAAAGCTTTCTTAAATCCAGAGTGGTGGCAGCTGAGAGAGTTGTTCATCACCATCTAGTTTTCTCCTTCTTGTGACAGTTGCAGGCTTGCTTGGCATCTTGCCATCCAAAACTGAGAAAACAAGATGATTGTCCAAAGAGAAGAATATCTTTTACCTCTTGATGCCTAGAATCCCCTTTTTTAAAGTTACCCACTGAAGTTGTATTCCACTGGCTTTAAATAATTTTCTATCATTATCATAGAAACAGATTTCATATAAATCTATAGCAAAGTTCCCAACAAAATGAGGATCATTTTCGAGCAGAATTTTGCCTGTGTTCTGTTAATTTGTGGGTTGTTTTCTTTTTTTTGGAATGGGGCCTGGAAGTGAAAAGGTCACTTGAATGGAAATCTTTGGCAAAGAAGACTTTTTCAGGAATATCTAAGAATCCAGAGCTCCAAAATTAGGTCCTCTTGACTGAGTGTGCAAAAGAAATCTTGAGTTATTTGCTGTCTTAAGCAATAAAGCTGTTGAGATGTATTACAAGTTGCTCTTAATTCCAGATTTAGGTATTTTAATTTCTTATAAAGATGTATTAATTACTTTGGACTGGTCTTCAATTAAGAAAATGATCAAGGTTTCCTAGAAAGCGAATGGGAAAAAAGGTGTTCTGAGAACTGGTTCCTTGTTACTCATTTGTCTGGGTTTCACAGGATGTGAAGATGTCCACTGACCAGTGCAGAGGGCTGAATGCTGTAGAAGACAGAAATAGTATCTGAAGAATACTTCCAAGAGATTGCTGGGTTTTTCACTAGGGTGTGTCTTGCATACCTTAAACAAAACTAAGCCAGAGGTAATCTTCTATAGGTATTTTTATGTTTTAGAAACAGTAGTGGTTTCCTCTGTTGACAGTGACAGTTTTGTATTTTTATTTCAAGAAAGCTTTCTTTTAACCTGGACAACAAACCTGCATGTCCCAAATATCCAAACAATTATCTTTCATGATATTTCAAGTGTATTTCCTCTTGAAAGATTTCTACCTTTCAGAAAGCCTCCTTCGAGATAGTTGGAAAATCCCTATTTTTTTTAGATCGAATCACCATTTAATTTTGGCTCGCAGGGACTTTGTTCAATTTACAAAGACCATCAAGTATCTGTATCAAATACAGCAGCAGTTAAACTCTGCCTCACAGGGAAAAGTTAATCCAACACTTTGATGTATCAAGTGATGATTTAACTCCTCTTGGGAATCCTAGGTGATGGATTTGCTCCTTCTAAAACAGCAGCTGTTTCAGTTACGTGTTACCAATTAGGAAATCATTTTCCCATATTTTGAGCCTGTAGAACATATGGTATGTTGAGGTCCCCATAATCACGTTCATATGCACCCTCACCACTGATTTCTCCCTAGGGAACCTAAAGCTCTGTTAAATCAGTCTATAGTCCCTGAAATAGACCCATATATGGTCCAGTCATCACTACTACAGGAGTAAATCCCCAGTGGGACAGCCTCCAGCTACCTCTCCAAAATTGCCTTCCTCTGGTGAGATGGCTATAGACATACAGAAGTTTAAAAGTTCAATTATATTTAATTTTATAATGAACGCTTATTTCACAGCCTGTGCATGGCTTTTTGTTCTCTGTGTTTTCCTATTCTAAACTCCAAATGAGAGGATTTTTCCTTGAACTTTTTTGCTAGGAAATACCTCTCCTGTATATCACATTGCGCATTGAAGGGTGCGGTAAAGGAGGTGTTTGCATTTTCAAGCCAGACCTCTGGTCTGAAGTGGAAATGCACTATGGTTGTCTTGTACAACGGCACCCTGAGCGGCTTAGAAGGCCAGACAAACTGCCAGACAGCAGTGACACTGCACCACAATGTTGTAAAGCCAGATTAGCAGGAAGATCTGAGCCATACGCCGTGGAGAAGCGTGAGAGTCTTGGAGAGACTTGCTCCTTCTAAGCCAGGAGAAGAAGAGGTTTCTGCTACTCTGTGCTGAAAAGCAGTAGGTACGCTCTTGTTACTCATTCCCCGTAAAACTGAAAGCTGCTGGTTGGAGAGGAGGAGGTTGTCTCCTCCACGGGCTCGGGAGAGCCTTCAGACCAGCTGGTGGAGAATCTGCAACCTGCCAGCACCTGAGTGAGCTCTGCCCACAGACGCCTCACAAGCCCGTCTCGCTCGCAGACAGATATTTTGCCACCTGACTCAAAACAAATCCCTGCTCAGAGCACGCTTTTTAACAGCCAGCTTTCATCACTGCTTCCAGATACCTTCTCCCTTCTTTGCAGCCTGGAGAAGGATGGTGGTCTGGGCGATTTCCAGAGGAGTAAATGTTAGGAGTGTTGGGAGCAGCTTCCCTGCATTTGGATGTGATGGCAATGAAACACAGTGTTGCCAACCGTCATATCTTTTTCATGTCTCCTGTAACACACAGTGTTCTCTAAAGCTTTGGTGCAGAATATCACCACAAGAAAAATCTATCTTATCTTTAATTCTATTGCATATAACTGCTTAGAATTACAGGGGGGATGTAAGTTTCAAACAAAATTTGAAACATCTAAAAAGCTTGTGTATGTTGATGTTCATTTTGTTTGTGTACTTTGATATAGTAATGAAATTAATGGCGTTTATATGTAATCATAGCAATTATCAATGGAGAAAATTGTATAAGAAAGAAGTAAAGATTAATGAAATATTTGTGAGTAACGTTGCTGGATATGGCTCCTCATTCTGTCATTTTAAATCTAGATAAATCAAGTTTAAAGCTTTTCAGTTATTTTAAATAATATTATTTAACTTAGTTTTAAATAAAATAAGTCTTCAACATTCTTTTAAATTGTGTTCAACCCCTGATACTTTATAAAGCACTGATACATTCATACACCCTGCAGAGTACTGGGATGACAAAGAAGGCCAGTGATGAAAACAAGTATACTCACACTCTTAGAGGGAAACTGTAACAAAAAACAGGTATTGTCTGTCTCATGCACCATCAGCATGGAAGTGAGGAATTATCACTATTCAGCCACTTACATGGAATTTACCTCTTGCAAATTCAGCCACAATATGCATCATTCCAATTCTGCCAGTGAATACGTGGTTACAAGAAGAGTATACCTGAAGCAGATGCATCAGTCATTCAACTCAGTAAGGACCAGCAAAAAAGATAGATTAACAACAGCTTCTTACAGTGGAATTAATATACAGGACTCTCACAGAGTTAGTGGTATGATAAATACATAGGTGAAGCAGAGAGACTTTCCTTTTTCTTTTGTCCTCTATTTTTTTAGCCCATGCTTGAAGGAGAAGTTCTAAAAAGTGAACTGTTTGCCTAAAGAGGCCATATGCACTATCAATTCACTGTGGTGGGAACCACTGGGCTGTACCAGATGGAAAATCCTCTCTCTTTGTATTTATTGCAGGATGACTTAATGAATTTCTTGCCTGTTCTACATTGTCTAAACATTTATAAATTACTTTCAAACCTGGGATGCAATAGGGATATGTAGGAGTTCCTGTCTTTGACAGAAGCATATTTAAAAGACTACTGGCCATATTCTGGCATATGAAGTGTCACACATACAAACTTCGATGCTGCTCCTCCCACAAATCATTTGTACCTTAAACACACCGTATTTTTAAAGGTGCAACCAATAACACACGATTACAGCATCCCAGCTCTGTCTGCCATAACCTCCCTCTTTCATTAATCTTGGAATAAAAATTCTGAAACCAAGATATTGCTATATCTTCACTATATGTACGCTTCATTGGGGCACCAAACAATTGCTGCATTACAAATTACTATTAATAAATCATTGCAAAAATTCAGAGATCTTAATTGCATCACAATGATGAATCTACTCTAGAGAGAATGCACAATGGGTAAAATTATCCTGCAGGATTTGCAACTGCTTGCCTCTAATATTAATAGATTAATTAGAGTGCATTTGAGACATAATTGCCTGGAAAAATTTTCTTCCCAAACTGATGCAATGAACTCAACAGGAGGAAACTTTGGTTGTCAATGGTTACTCTGTAACCAGATTTCTGAAGAAGTTTATTTTTATAATAACTTACAAAATATTGGCATAATCCTTACATATTCAAATGTGATTAAGAGGTCAGTGAGTGTTATATTTTAAAACACATTTAAAATTTATTACAATGTTAATGCTCTTGGAATAAATCTTATCTTTTCTTAAGGTAAAGATTTCCTTTGGTCTTTCAAGACCCACATATTCTCACAAGACATACAAGCCCTGTGGATTGTTTTCAAAAGATTTTTTTTAGTGGTTGGAATTGCCACAATCTGAGCAAAAATTTAACTGCAACAACTGGTCTGTGGAGAATGCCCGGATGAAAAAGAACACAACAAAGGCAATAGCAAAAACCACAGCTCTGAAATGCACAGTGGTACAGTACTGAATCAGTGCAGCTGGGAGTGTGAGCTTCTGTTCAGACTAATTGGTGATGCATTATCAATGTTGGAGTGACATGTTTGAAAATAGCTACCCGTGATTGCAAAACACAGCACTGGCAGTGTCTACCAACAGCGACGCTCTACAAGAGCCATTGCAAACCTAGTAAAAGCAGCATCCTTGGCTAGCCTGTGGCAGAATATGTAATCTCACTTTGGAGCTATAGGGAGGGCACCATGTGTCTGGACTGATAAATTATGAACCTAAAATCTTTGATTTCCAAGAGTTTCTTCCCGCAGCAAGTGAAGTATCACACAGTAGAAACTTATTGTCCAAAGAAGAAAAGATCAATTTTAAGAGTTTAACTTGTGGCAAAAGAATCCCAGGTCAGACAGTAGGTTAAATTCCGTAATAACAATGACCCAATAAGACAGCAGGATGCAGGGGATGCAGCCAGAGCATCTCTGGAGATGCAGAACTCTGAGCCCAGTTGCTGCAAACAGCAAAGGCAGAGCCTATTCTGCAGTGATGGAAAAGGAGGCAAACAGATCATATGTCAAGATTGTTCCTAGTCTTATTTTTCCATATCTGTTATTTTCTTGTTCTGTGCTCTGTGTTTCATTGCCATTTTGTATGTTCATCTCATCTATATGCTGCATTTAAACTTCAGCAGCATCCTATGTCTATATAGTTATTTGGTCCAGTAACATGAATTGAATTATACAACAAGGCTGCAGTATTTGATCTTGCAAAATGAAACAAAAACTAAAAAAGCACAGCACTACACTGATATGAATATCTTTGCAGTGGAATTTCTTAGCTTCTAGCCTTAAGGAACTTGCTCTCTTCCATTTCAGAAACTTTAGAGCTCTCACACCTGCTAGTTAATTAATAATACGGGGTAACATATAGTCAGAAAAAACCTGCCAGGACTTTAATCCAGTATGATGCAAGATTGTCTTAGAAATATTCCTAAAAGGCATAATATGAAGGCATGATATGAAGACTTGAATAGCAAAACACACAGAGACAGACTCTATAGCAACAGGCAGCGGATGGTCCGCCCTCCCCAGATATTAAGCTGCTGTTTTGCTAACAAAGTGTCTGCTAACCTCACTCTCCAGACAAGATTTTATTAAAAATGCAACCAGCTTAAGTGAAAGTGGAAATGCATATGCAGATGTTTCAACAGCAATTAAAAGATTACTGAATTTTGCCTCTGATCTTCAAATCAGATTTTTAATTAACTTTAATTAACTTAAGGGCATCTAGAAAAGATGAGACGGAATAAAGTAACAAGACAATCAAAGTTTCTGTGTTACTCAGAAACTTCTCTGTTACTGTTCTCAGAAAGAGCAATCATACTGCCTTCATCATTTCAGGAACTGCTTGCAAGTGGAGAGAAAGTAGCTCTTGATTTCAAGTAATTTACACTCAGCACTGGGCTGTCCAGCTCAAGTTCTTGGGCCAGGGCTATTGAGTTCTTAAGTTTACTTGAAATAAATGGATCTAGGGTTGCTGCAGATCTTTGCACATCTCTGTGTAAATCTTGTGGCTTACAATGGCCTCACAGCTACAGAAAATAGGAAATATTACTTCAATTACAGACATCCTCAGTGGCTTTGGACGGGCACAACTAGCAAGATTCTGTGCCCTCTCTACCTTAGAAACCCAGTATTTTTTCTTAAGGCCTTCATATGTGCTGTGAAGATAAAATCTGATGGTACAGTTTTGACAGTCTCAGTAAGGCTCAGCAGCAGATAGGTATTCTGGCTGCAAAAAAGACATCCTTTCATTGCAGGACGAAACAAGAAACACTCCATACTCTGAAGAACAGTAAAATGACCCAGACTGAAATAATCAATTACTAGCATTGAGGGTGCTAAATGGAAGGAGGCTGAAATACTCCATGTACTTCAGGTAGAGCAGGGAAGGGAACCATGGTTTCCATGCCTTGAATGGCAAGTTCTGGGGAGAAAAAATTACTTTCCAGTTAAAAATTCTATCTAAAACCTGAAAGATCTCTTTCAGTGTAACTATGCTTTCCGAGTGCTTTTTTAGACAAATGCAAGTTTCCGGACAGAATTGTCTGGTTGAAATATTCCAGTCATCTCTAGCACTCAGCTGGTGTGCAACAGAACCCACCTACACAGATCCCTAGAGAGGATCCCAAGAGGGGAGTCCCACCACCAACAGAGTTCACTCCAGTGCTTTTGGAGCTTTAGGACCTCTTTGCTTTCTCACTTGTGTTATTTCATTGAAAGTAATGCCAAAAACAAAGCACCAAGGTCTAATGCAGCAAAACAGGTGGAAAGTCAGGATCAGAGATGCTGTGTCCAGCATGTGCCTTGTCCTAATACAGCAAAACAGATAGTTCAGTCAAAGACACAAAATAACTAGGTTATTTTATATAATCTACTGGAGTTTTGTTAGGTAACCAATAAAGGAGGATTAGCCAGTAATCCTCTGCCTCTTTCTAAGGGATTCTGAGCCATGAGTGTCTTATAGTCCCTCTAATATCACACTTGAGTGAGAGTCTATCACCATTTAAGAGTTACACTAATAGGATGTTGAGAACGAAATCTCTGCTTTTTCATTGTGTAGTGCTCCTCCATGTATTTATCCAAAGGCTGGCTACTAAAGCTGTCATGAGCCTCCAACTCTCTTGGGCACCACTAGGATGAGTGCATAGCATAAATGTCTGGATTGATACAATGAAAAGTTAACAAACTGCTCAGGTAAAATCAATGAAATCATAGCGTGGTAAGTCATGGCAATGGGTAATTCAGCTTCTAATACACACCATAACAAAACCAGTACTTTTTCTTTACCTTGCCACTTACTGACTCTTAGACTCAGACTGTAATTTCTGTTTTAATTTTGCCCAAATTAAAATTTGAAAATTCACTTGGTGTAGGATCCATTGAGGTTGATTCAAATTTAGTTTTTAAATGCCCTTACAATTTCATAATGTGCAAACTCAGCCATGTGTGAGTATACTGGGAGCCTGCAGACAGCAGAAAACTGAGATGAAGGGAAAAGGTGAAGGAACAAAAAATGGAACTAAAGCTGATGAGGTATGAACCAGATCCTGAATAGATCCAGAGTCAGCAGGTGTGTGGAAGACTGAACTCCAGGGTGGAAACCAGCCTGGGAGAGAGCCTGAAACGGAAGACTTGGATTGTCTGGAGGAAGAGACCAAAATGGTCAGACTACCTAGGAGGCTTCACCTTTGCCTTTGCCATTGCCCATGGCAAAGTTAAATATGCAGCATGTGGGTCTTTGGCTGAACCAGGAAAGCAATGACTTCTTACTGAAATAGTTTTCTTGTTTGGATTTTCTTTTTCCTTTTAGCTAGACAGCTGTGTAGCTATTTCACTTTATCTTAAAAATAGAACTGGAAGAAGAGCTCACTCTTGCTGTTGCCTTGCTCTTCCCAGCAATCTCCATCTCTGATGGGGAGTGCTCCCTGTTCCTGCGCTTCCTTTCCCCTCTGCTAAATTTGCAGTCTGGCCATGTAAAGGAGCATGTGGCTTTTAATATCCTGAAAATTAATGCAGAGGTGTTAGAAATACTGTCATAATTGTTTGAAGAAAACTGCTAGCCTTTCCAGAAGGAGAGAGAAACAGCAGGAGGGTTCTTTTAATGTAAGTTTAATTATAATGGCCAAGTAGCTCAGCACCATCAGACCATAAGTTACAGCTTCTTGTTTATGATACACCTGCCGGGAGGAATTTCAGATTCTTTAAGATATGTGTCTAATAACTGGTGTCAGTCCCTAAAGGCACAGACCTTCTGCTCCATATCCATCTCCACTTTAACTTGATCATTTTTTATTGAACTATGAAAATACATAGCAAAAATCCTCTAAAATTAATAACTTATACAATGAAGTAAGATTAATGAAATTCTTTATAAAACAGTTTAATCAGTGACAAGGCTAAATGCTGCAGTTCACAAGTTCTGAACTTGGAAATTCACAAAATAAATCATTTCTGTTTACTCATGCTGAGTTTATGCAACTCAGATGGTAACAGTAACCTTCAATGGACGTGCAAAGATTCAAGGGAAGAAGAAAAAAGCCAACAGATGGCACTGTATGTAATTCTTCAACAGTGTTCACTAACTTTATTTTCCTTTTGTCATTAAATTATCTAATTTTGCATGGCCATTTGTGAATGCATCAACAGTACTCAATTTAGTATGTGACACAATGTTTTTTCATGCCCATGAGAAGCATGTCTAAAATTTTCAAGGCTAGTTTTAGCACAGCTATAGTACCTTGAATGGAGTCTCAAAATATTTTGTATCTGGATGCTGTTGGTTTTTTTTTTCCCCACTCTGCTTTTTCATTGACTATCAAGACTATTGCAGAAACACCTCCCAGGCATGTTATTGTAGAATGTCTGGTGGGTGTGCAATAGTCTTCAGCTGTGACTGCTGCTGTAGAAGAGCTGGGCAGCAGTTCTGGGCTGTATTACTGACTGTGTGCCAGCCTTCAGATCTGGTGCTAAACTTAGATGCTCATTGTCAGTGGTATTACTCTCTTGAGTATCACTTGTAGGACTAGGAATTACTTACACAAAGTTACACAAACAGTGCAGTTGTGGGAAAGCTGAGAGTAAGCGCTCTGGAACTACACTGAGATCCTGTGGGCTTTGCTTAGTTTTAACACTACTCTACATCACAAGGAACATCATCTACCAAGATAACAGTGGTAAATCACAGCCAGAAATAGGATCAGGCAAAGCTATTCAAAACAAATAGTTTTATAGTATTTGAATTACAGTTCTGAGGAAAAAAAAAAGTAAAAGAGGTTGGAAGTGGATGATTCCTCCCACAGACTTTTTCTGGCAATTCTATGTCTCTTGGAGACCATAGTACATGAAAAGAAACACCTGCATAGAGTTTATAGACTGGTTGCTTTCCCCCACTTTTCACTAGAACTTGCTAGGTTCTCCAGTTCCATTTCCTCAGGTTGAAAACAAAAGTGTGGTCTTCAAATATAGAAATAAAATTCCACCTATGGACAAGAAGTATCCTTTTTCAGAGGTCACTGATGGAGCTATAAAGTCTCCTGAACTGTAAGAAAATACTTGCAAAACTTCAAGTCTTTTCTCTCTGGTTCAGTTTTGCCAAACACCTCTGATGTCCACATCCACATATGCTCTCTTGAAATCTGCTTTTCTTGTCCAGCTAGCTTACTCCTCTGGTACATCCTTGAACACCTCCTCTACTTGGAATAAAATATTCTGGGTTTTCATTCTGTTGCTGCTATTTAGACACTGCAATAATAGATTTTTTTTTAATAAAAATGAGATATTCCTGGGACAATGCATTTAAACACAAATTAAACCACTAATTTCATTTTGGACACCTATATATGATACATAATTTCCAGGACAGCAAAGGTAAATTAAAGCAGGTTTGATCATTCCTGGATATCAGGCCTTTATTTAAGTATGTAAAAACTTTAAAAGGATCCTAACTTCAGATGCATCCAGCTGGTAGTGCTGGCCTCACATTTTTCTCCTGAAGTTAAGGAGATGTAGAGGCTGAAATGGGGATACCCAGAGGATGGGAAAGAGAAATGCACATTTTTCTGTCATTCTGGTGATGCTGTCATTGTCTTTCCCTACCTGTTGATATCATGATTATATCACAAATACATCTTGTTATCTGTTCCCTGGCAAAAAGAACTCCTAATATCAGCAGCGAGCCCTGGGGCCACAAGGCCATAAACTCTGGCCACTGGCCCTGTGGGAGCCAAAGAAAAAGCGCAAGGAAAACTACAACGTTTTTGCATAAGTCAGCAGATCCGGTTGCAAATCTGAAGAGCACTTTGTTACCTTCCTAGAACAAATAGCATTTAGGAATACTAAACCCGAACTTACCGATGCAAACAGACATTTGAGATAAGAAACAGATGCTCATTTGGTAAATGTCACAAAAATCCCAAAGTTATTCTCTGATGGAGTTTAGCGATCAAAATCTAAGCTTCCCCTACTGAAATGCAGGCTGCCGTTTAACAGGGCCGGTGCTGAGCTCTTGCCGAGCAAGAGGCACCATTGCAGTGTGCCAGTGCCAGCAGCAGTGCCTGGCAGGGGCCAGGGGCCGGCCAGCACTCACAGGGTGACGCAGCCCGTGCCCCTACAAGGGTGAAGGGATCCCTGGGAAGAGGCATCCTTTGACAGGCTTGGCCCCAGCTGCATGTTTGGGACCCACTGGCCCACCTGGTGCAGAGCCACCAGAGATGCTTGAGTTGATGCTTGGCTGATCTGAGCAGCCAGAGGGGACTAGGCAGACACATTGCACTGATTAATACTGCCAGACCCATTCTGTGCCAGAGACAAAAAGTGAAAAAACAGCTGCTGGGAAGAGAGGGAAGAAGTGAGAGGTGGAGAGAAAGCAGCGATTGCAGATGATGAGGAGCATCAACGGGAGCAGAAATCAGAGCAAAGCCTGTACAGTTGGAGGGGATGAAGCATTACAGTGGAGAGATGGAGGAGAAGAGGAAAGGAGTGGTCTGAGTGCCTGCGTGTCTCTCTTGGTGAACAACAGAGATTATTAACAAGGCCTTTCAGTTATTACAGTAGCTTAAGTGTAAGGATCAAGAGCAAAAACCTGCCATTTTACACAGGTAATAAGTAACCTGGGCATCTGACACTGCTGTACAGTCTTCAAGGCTTGAGAAGGTATGAAAATATCAGAGGAGGCAGTGCCAGGGGTCCACAGGGAACACTGGAAGTAATCAGTTGTGGCCTTACTCTCAGTACCTTACTCACTTGGAAAGTGGTAATGGGAAGACATTTACTTAAAGGCTGATATTATAATAACAACCAACAGTTATGGTACAAGCATTGACTTGTACCAGTTAATAACTGTGCTAGAAAAATAGAGGTATTTTTAACGTCATCTCCTCAATCTGAAAGCCTTGACATGTGAACAAGCTACTCCCAGAATAACAAGTTACCAGAAGGTGATGGCTAAATTCAAAATTGTACCACTGTGGCTAGATCAGCTTAAAATAAATTTAATTAAATCAAGCAAAACCTCTATTTCTTCCAGTTTATCCAGAGTTCCTATAGACTTAATCTGAACTGTTTTGAAGCCATATGAACCTTCTTTAAATACAATTAAAAAATGCCTGTGGGTCAGCCAGGTTTTGTGTCCGCCAGCGGCAGGAGTACATAAAAGAACCTATGAGATGCTCGTGACAAGAGTTAAGTAAATGGGAATACTTTTCCTTATTAAGAAAAGTGCCTGTCTGTGTGCTTATTCAGGCTAGGAAGATGGCCCTCAGGATCCTGAAGATGAGATGGCTTGGAAATGGTGCAGAGATCTGCACGTGTCAGAGGCCTCCTTTTGTATACTGATAGCTTTTAGCTGGTAGCCACATCAAAAATAGAGAGAACTTTTGAATAGTAAAAAAGCAGTAAACAGAGAGCTGGAGAAAATTGCCTTTTTCTTTTAAATTTTGTTGTCTTTTTCACACACGACATCTTCTGTGACTGTTTAAGACTGTGAGCAAAGCCAGCCTCTCCTTATTAAAAATGTGTGTTTCTGAAGGCATACACATATCCAATATAACCTTCACTACGATGCTTCTAATTAACCAGTCTGCTTCACAGTAAAGTATCTAGCTGTCACCAAAATCAACACTGTTCAGTTATTAATAGATTAAGGAAAGAATGTTAATTCTTCAAGCTCCATTTCATTTGGTCTCATTACTTTGAAAGCCAGATGGTTGCAGGGCCAGACCTGTCAGCAGGCACTGGGAGGAAGACTACACTTGCCGAGTGGCAAGATGCAAAACACACAGCATCTGGAAACCTGCACCCAGGGGCAGCTGCTTGCAGTTCCTCAGGAATTATTCTGCGGGGAGCAGAAGAAATCACAAATTGATCTAATCTGGTATCATTTTTCTCACCTCTCCCTCTATGGTACCCAACACCATCTCCAGCACAGCGGTGGAGTGTGCCTCCAGCTGTGAATGAGGTAGCTCTCTGGTCATTTTAGGTAGCCAGCTAATTACCTTTTTCCTTATGGTGATGGGCTTTATGGTCTCTTCTGAACTGGCTGAGGTGATGCCAAGTTGGAAGAGATGTTGCTCTCTACATCCAGTCTGCTAAAGACTTTCTTCCTGCAGTACAAATCTTAGGATTATGAGAAAAGCACTTTGTTTTGCTGATCAGCCAAAATGTGTGGTGCATTCCCAGGCTCACGTGGCAGCCAAACCCAGAAAGAGAAGTTCACCCTCACTTGCAGCCCAGGTAAAAAGTCTCTCACACTGAATTATAAAGAGGTGGGATTTTTTCCTCTTGGAAATATATTAAAGAATTAAAGATTTTGAAAGATAATCACCATTAGCACTTTGCAGAAAAATATCCGATCTGTTTTTCATAAAAGCTCTCCAAGACTTTTAATCAGAAATTCAAGAGAAATTTCAGTTTGACCTAAAACTAAAGTTTGAGAAAGTTTTTCTCAGGTTCCCTTTTGTCTCCTTGAAACAATACAGGGAAGGGAGCTCAGAGCAATACAAGGCTGGGTCAGGTTATCTTTCCATAATGAGGCAGAACCAAACATACTGAAGCCATTCTGGAAATATGTTCTTGAAACTTTCCATTGGGAATTCTGCCATCTCTCTGAGTAGCCTCTAACAGTACTTTTCTATTGTTAGAATTAGCAAGGTTTTCCTAAAGTCAAACCTAAGTGTCCTTTGCTGCAAATTAAGTGAATGTCATCTATCTCTCCCATGCTGAACAATTGATTACTTACTCTTTTAGCAGCCATATTCTGTTAGATTTTTAATGTTTTCCTACCTTAAAAGTCATTTTCTGTGTATTAAATCAGTGTCTTAAAACAAGCTTAAATTTTCTAAGTTTCTTTCCATTCTTATTCCTCCATCTGTCCTCAGTGATGGCTTGTGCTCTCCCCAGATGACCAGGGTATCCATGACTGATTTTTTCATCATGTTCACAGCTGAAAAGCAAAACTAATTTCAAGTATACTGAGATGTTTGTCTTCAAAGAAAAAACTGAAAATTACAGACCTTTTCCACAAAAAGTAATTTTCCACTCTTTTTTATAAAATGGCCTTAAATTAAGACATTTTACTATCCCAAAAACCCTACCTATCTCATCAGCTCCCGAAGCACAAATGTAGAAATGGCAATGTTTTTGAAAAACATTAAAGTGTAAAGGCTCTGAAAGGGAGCAGGGCACAAATATACCTCAGCGCGGGGAGACCTGTGATGAAAATGTATATGTTCTGGTCCAGTTTTTTTTGCTGTGGGGAGGCCAAGCTGCAATTTCCTTGTCCTTTTTGGCTGGGATGAGCAGAGTGACATGGGCAGGACCTCTCCAGCCTCATCCCACCACAGCCTGCAGCCCAGAAAGGGAACAGCCACAGTGGCTGCTGCAGTTTGGTGAACTGGTAATGGTAAAATTAATGGCAGACAGAGATTAAAACCATCTGATGGCTCTAATTATAGACCTGGGTTATAGAGTTTAAATATAAAAGCCTTTCATACAAACTCCTGTGTATGATAGCCATACGTAATTAGATATTGTAGAAGACCTAGATTAATAGTAATGAAGGCCATTTTAGAAGGACCAGCTAAAATTACCGAGAAAATGAATTGACAGAGAAAGAATAGAGGCATGGATGGGGAATTTATCAGGAAAAAAAAAGGTCTTGTCTTTCATCTGAATAGTACTGAGGCAGGGGAAGCAAGGAGCAATATCAAAATAGTAACCTGCCAAGATAAAGATAATAAGTCCTGTAGTTTTTAGGAAACAAAATGATCTCCAGCTAGTACCATACACAGTGAAAAAGAACTATTATTTATGCCACTATGTACAGCAAGGAGTTGCTCCTGCAACTTTATTTTGGCCTTCACTAAGCTGTGTTTTCTCATCAAAGCAGAAGATATCAAGACATCAACTGCTATATTTACTAAAGTTGAATTTATTTCACTTATATACTTCCATGGTGAAGAGTCTGTGTATGAAGAAAGGATGAATGAACAGATACAAGAAAGACCAGAACTTCCTAGATTTCCCAATTTTGCCATGGAGTCATAGGTCTGGAATGTTCCCTGGGGCTCATATAGTCTTTTTGTCATTCTCAAGGCAAAATCAATGATAGCCACAACTCTCTTGAGAAAAGCTATTTTTGTCTATTTAATCTGGTTTTGGAGAACTCCAATAGTGGAGGTGTTGCAGATTTCCTTGCCAGTCAATTCTTGCCCATCTTTTAGTATAAAGATGTATCTTAACATTTTTTAAAACTTTCTTGGAGAAATTCAAGTCCATTATTTCTTTTCTGTTTATTCCTGCATAAATTTCTCCCATCTTCACTACAGTTGTCCTTAGGACTGTTATCATTAATTCTCTCATTGTCTGGTTTAGACAATCTTTGTTCATTTGTTCTTGCCTCATACATCACTCTTCCTGGAGCTTTACCATGCTTGACACTCAACCTGTGATCCATGTCTAACATTAGCTTGAGCCTGCTGTTCTCAGGGATGCATTTATCTGAAGTACAAGGCATGGTGGTGAGGCTGGTTCAGTCAGGGTTTTGTCTCTGAATCTGAGATATGTCTGTCATGGTAAACCAAACCCCTTCTCTGCAGAAAATTGTTTGTCCTCTAAATGTCTCATTTCCTTAAAAATTCAGAATATTATTTGCCTTTGTTCCTATATAGTAAGCTAAGAAGAAAACTATTAATAAACACAAAATGCCTGTTACTTCAACACTTTTGTGCTTCTTCTTGTGTGAGGGATAAGGGGAATTCAGGGGTGGACGGTGGCAGGCCTGAGTCAGGGCACTCATTAGCCTTGCTTCCCCTCTCTTCCATGGGATTATCAACTCCCAAACCAACATCATTTAGTGCGATATCTCAAGTTCAGCACCCCAGTTTAGAAGTATCAATGATGAAAACTTTCCGTATTTATGATTTGAGATTTCAGAAGGGATTATTTTAACTGAGGGATCTGGTTGGAGACAACAGAATAATTGAAAGCATCAGAACTGGCACGTAAAATGTGTTTTAGATTTCTCTGTATCTCAGAGGCAGGAATGTTCAAAACTTATACACCAGCCTAGAGGTAAAAACTTTGGAAAGATCAGCTGCAGACCTGAAGGGGAATTGTAGGGCTAAGGAATAAGGCTACAGGCAAAGGAAGAAAGAAGTGATCAATAGAGAAAACTAAGGTGTCTCAAAGTATTGAAATAGAACCAGACTCTCCAAAAAAATGGGTGTTGCGGTAAAGGTATAGAAATTCAGCAGAAAATAAACCACCTTTGGTTGCAGCTGGTCCTCAAAGATCAGAGGGGCAATTGATGAATACAGGTACTCAATTTTCTATAATGTCATACTAGAAGCCTTTCTAACATTTAAAAAATACCTTCTTTTTAAAAGAAAAAGGCTTTTTGGAAGCTCATAAAACCAAGGGTTGTATTAGAAGACTGCAGACCAGCGAATATGGTATCTATTTGTGAAAGGAGGGCAGAAGAAACACAATCCCAGCAACTATGCTATAGTTTGTGATAATCCCAGAATATAACATCTGGGGGCTTTTAGAACAAGAGTGAAAATTATGTTGCCAAAGACTCAGAGGTAAACAGGTGAGGATTCATCAGGCCAGGAAAGAGAAATTAAGGGGCTCTGTCTCTCCTCTCCCTGCAGCACTGGTTGGTGTTACATAGGTGGTGAAGCTGCTGGAAGGGTGGTGGGCAGTGATGGAAGAGCTCTCATGAAGGGGTGAAAAGGAACCATTCAGAGCACTGCAGTTTCTAGTCATGTAGGAAGAAGATAGGATAAAATCCAACGTAAGATTCCAATGTTTTTTCTGACATCCTAGGAGAAGTTACTGTCAGAATAACTCTGTGGCTTCCCCCGACAATTTGTTTTTCCATGCAAAAGACATGCAGGCAGCCTAATATTCACTAAAGCACCACAGAAGCAGTTATATACAGCTATGTTTCTTTCCACAGTACTTTAAGGGATGTAGGAAATGAACCAAATGGGACCAATGGCAGAAGTTAATCTTGAAGGAAGAAGTAGGGTACTTGAGGGATCTTAAGGATTGTCTGCAGCACAGATCTTGCTTAATATTTTCTTAATGGCCCTGATATAGAAAACGAGGTCATTTTGATGACAGCTTCCAATGATGTCGAATTAAAAAGAATTATCAGTGCAGGATGGGTCATGATGAACAGTAGAGCTTTAGAACTGTCATGAAATTAATGATAGAAATGGCAAAATCACGGATTTACAAGCAGACATTTTTGTTTTTTCTAGAAGTTAAATTTTAGAAATTGTGGGATTGTTTGGGAAAATATGAGTACTGTAGAGGATCACAGCTTCCACAGAAGTGTCTCGGTGAGGAGTGTGTGGAAGAAGGGAGTGAATGACTTAAAATGTATTCAGGAGAATCAGAGAGTCATCAATGTCAGTACAGGCCCTGACAAGACATTATCTGGAATGCCATGGCAGGTGGCAGTGATTTCTGTGCAGGAGCAGTGACTGAACACATGGCAGATACGGAGAGGCTGCTGGAGAGTCAGCTAGGGAGTAAAAGCCTGAGACTTGAAACATGTAGTTTGAAAAGTCTCTCAACATGCAGACTGGGATGATCACTCTCTGTGGATGCAATATGGAAGGAAGGATTCAGGAAAAAGAGCTGCTTAAGTCAACGACGCATTTATTAGTCTATGAAGAATGTTGAGCTGAGCACAGGCTGGGAACCAGTGTGGTCTCCTGCCATAAAAAAATCATGTTCTTGAATTGCCTTCCTGCAGAAAGGCTGGGAACAGAAAAAAAACTCTAAATCATTCTAAGATGAAATCAGATAATTTTATGAAAAGAATTTGATGATATGGCTGATTGAGACAGCAGCAAGAAGAACTTTATAATTAAGAGGGACACTTCCAACCCTTTTCTCCTGTTTCTATGTGGATCAACATTCACTTTGTGTATTAACCAAACATTCTAATTTCTAATTGCAAACAGAATGAGAGCAATATAATGTCCAAATAGTTTTGAGAGCTCTCATAAAAAGTCCAAGGCTTTTCCCCATAAAACTATGAAAAATATTCTTCTGATTACCCTTCCCCTCCTTTAGGCTATTGGATAGCCATGAAAGCTGCACCTTTGATACTTGGTATATTTCTTTCAAATGCAGTCCATCTGTGACTTACAAATTAGTAATTAACAGTAACAGCCTGACATCTCTAAGGTGCAGTGCTGTCTCCACATCTGTGCAAGTGTGCTCCAGCATGTGGCCTGCATATCCAACCCTCTGGCACCTAGAATGGTTTGTGGAGCACAGTGTGACTCCCTCCTTTCCTGCTCATACTAGTTTCCAACTCATTGTTTCCTACTGCCCAAGTATGGGTAGAGGATGCATGCAGATACACCGGTTAGGCAGTAGCTCTGTGTCCCAGTTTAAATTTATATGATGATGGAAAGGAAGGACAATCTGAGTGGCAGCCTGGCTCTGGAGAGATTTTATGCATCTCTTGCATGGCATACCTTCTCTTTGACCAAGTTTCCTCAGCTGACTCTCTGTAAAACCAGCGTGAAAATTGTGCCAGCTTATAGGATAAGTGCTCAAGGAAGTGCTCATCTGTGATCATAGGAAAGGGTTTTTTTTCTCACTAGAGGATAAGTATGATGTATTGAGTTTTCCATACACAAATGCCTCAGTAGTAGGCAGAAATATTTGCTTTGTCAAAAAGTCCCTGTTAATTTAATTCTCTATTGAAATTTAATGAGAATACAGTGAAGGATAAAATCTTAGCTCTAGAAAAGGTAAAAGGAGATTGGCTATTTATAGGAAAATATTAAAGAATTTAGCTCTAAATTTAAAGGAAATTTTTTACAAAACCCATACTTTCATGAAGATTAGATTACCTATGTAAGGCCGCTAAAGTTTAAATTACTCTGACTCTGCCCAGGCAGATCACAACTGTGTTATCCTTCAGTTCTATCAGGAGCATTTGACCAAAATATTCTCAGAAAGAGATATCTCTCCAACTTTTTGTGGAGAAAATCAAAGCAGGTTCCAAAACTTTAGTAATTCAGTGTTAAGTCCTTGGAAGTTAGTTGTCCTTTCCTGTTGGTTTCACATGTTTATGAGCAGCTGCTGCAGTGTGAGCCCTGGTGGACTGGGAGCATTGGAAAGCTGCGGGGCATCACTGAAAATAGGTTTAGGCAGCTCTGTAGAGAACCCTGGAGCTGGAGAGTGAAGGCTGATTGCTTTCCTTGCATAGCCTCCCTAAATAAACAGGTTTTTTTTCTACATCTCCTGGTCCCAAATTTGCTCCCCAGCAGTCCCTCAGGATGCTCACTGGTGACAGACAGGCACGTCCACCCTGAACGTGCTGCCCCCAGGGCACCGGCACAGCCCAGAGTCCTTTGGCAAACTCAGCTTTGCTGTTCACAGTTGTTTTCTTTTCCTGCAAAGGTTTGCTGTGAATCTTAATAACTTGCCTGAGACAGAGAAAGGTTCTCAGTCTTTCTTCCCCAAGTTAATGTCAGCATGCCTGTTAATATAGGATAAGCTCAACTACAAATCAAGTGTTTTTTCCAAGCTAAAACAAACCAAAAGGTTTCAAAGGCATTTCATGCAGGTTTATAGGAGAAAATCCTTTCTGTATTTGCCTCTCAGTGTTTAAATCCTTCAAACATTCCCTAACCCTTCTTCGTATTTCATGATCTGAAACAAAGGCACTAGAGCAACTCTTTCCTTATCTCTCATTTCATCTCCCTTTTCTTCAACCCACAGCAAAACAATAAGGATAGTGTAAAAAAAATTTTTTCATCCATTTTGTAATTTTGCTTTAAACACGTGATGCACTTTCCGCACTTTACTGAGAGCACAAGATATCTCTGACATGAATGAGTTAAGATGAGGGAAAGATAGAAATCAAATGCTGAGTTAGCATAAGGGAAAGAGAGACATGAAGTGTAACTGAAAGGAACTACCTGAAAAAAGTATGATACTTGTTAACCACCAGATTTGGTAAAGATATGCCTTTCTGGTAGTTGCAAAAATCAGGTCAAATTCTGTGTTCTTTAATCTCCTTCAGCAACTCAGTCAACATCAGCTCCATACAGTACTGGTAGTGTCCTTATCAAGCTATACTGACTTACTGTGAGATTTTAAGTTTTCTTCTGCTGTTTCAGGAGGCAGGTATTTCAGATGGGCCCACAAAGCCAAAAATGCAATGAGCCCCTAAAATATTAATTTTTAAAAGGTTAAAACAGCACTCTAGTAGTAGAGCACATTTAAAATAGTTGCTAGGATTGACCTAAGATGCTTGGGCATGGGTTATTAGCCATAGTGACTGGGTTGTGCTTCTACAAGAACTTCCTCATGGATCATTGCTTAGTTACTACTTAACGATTTCATCCGTGATTACACACAAAACCATTGCTAAAAAAACTGGCATTGACATAAATGCCTGTGGAATGGTAAATAGGAATGAAGCAGAACAGGCAGATATTTTAATTAATGAAAAAATATACAGAGCTTTGTGTGTGAAGCAAAGCCAGCTGTTGAAGGAGACGTGGGAAGGTGAGACTTCCCAGTAAGGCTGTAACTTGCTGTGCTGCCCAGGTTGTCTCATCCGAACACTCTTCTGCATCTTCCAGTCTCTGGTTTTTGAAAGCCAGTGGCAGAGCTTCAGAGGACCACCAATAGTACTAGTATTGATGTGAAATTTTCATGCCTGTTCTGCTCTACGACCCTTTTCTGAGCAATACTATTTATTTCTTACTTACCATTTGGGTGGGTTTGATTTTGGTAGTTGAAGTCTTTCCACTCATAATTCAGGAAAGGCTTGTACTTGCTTGAAGAGTCTGATGGTGCCTTATAATTTACTCTCAAGGACATTTAATGGTAATATGAACTGATGTATACATACTACTTTCAGAGATTTTCCTGATGTGTGCCAAGAAGCACAGAGAACATTTTTCAGATGGCAAAGTGTGGCCACTTTGCCTTAGACCAGCACTCCGCTAGTCCTAAATAACTCTCATGAAGCCTTTTGTCTTTTCTTCTGACACCAGTATGCTGTTGTTTTTATCCACATTTTCTGCCAAATTGCTTTCAGGAAATATGAATGTCTGTATCTTGTGACACCCTCTAGTTTCACACAAACTGAATCATACTGTGCAGTTCAGCTGAGTAATAAAATATAATCTGATTGGCAGGAGGTATTAAAGCAGGCCACATCATTACAGATCTTCTTTTAACCCAGTTTAACAAGTTGCTCCTGAGAAGTTATTTATTCTAGCTGTCAACATCTTGTTGTTGAGATGACAGAGATCAAATCTCTGTTAGATCCTAATCTCATTCTTCTTACTCCACCTTCAAATATCTGAGAGCCTCATATAAGCAATATCACTTTTTGTCAGCAAAATGATTTGTTTGATCATTTGCTGGAAGTTACAACAATGTATTTTTTTAATACCTACAACAATTATTAGTATGAGATGGGGATGGAATAAATAGCAGGCAGTAGTGAATCATGGAGTGTTGAAAGTCTGAATTGTGGCTGTGTTGAGCACACTGATCCATATACAAAACAAGAAGGTATTTCACAATTACGGAAACTTAGCAATGCATTCCCAGGTGCACAGATGGCACAGCAGGAAATTATTAGTCAGAGACTGATGTTCTTCTAGTGTCCTGGGGACATCTCACTACCTAGCAGAGTGCCAGACCCATCTCTGTTACCAAGTTATAGAAGTTCTTTTGTTATGACTCTTATGATGCTAGGACGGGGAAGGAAAGGCTATATATTATCCGTCAGGCAGACTCCACCTCAACTTCAACAGTCCTCTGACTTGAGAAATTCTAGTCCCTAAATGATGCAGTCTATCCTGATTTTAACTTCTCCAGTCCCCTAGTCCTAAAAACTCCTGCAACTCTATCATGCCATGCATTATACTGAAAAGTGAAATTCCTTGTAAACTCCTTGTATGTATTTACAGACTACTTTATAAGAATGTTTTAAAACTAGAATTTTCCTGAAAGTAAAGTTTAGAATGTTAATTGGAATATGGGAATATTTTTTCAATTGTTGGAAGCTTAGTATTTTAGGTTTATGACACATTTGAAATAAAACTACCTACTGAGTTCAAAATTTTTCATTTAATAAGTTACCTGTCTCTTGGGCCATTTGTGAATGCTAGATCTCATTCCTTCAAAGGAGTCTGAAAGCAAGTTCACTTTCAAATGTGGAAATACTAAAGTTAATACTACTGATTTTCCTCTGAAATAACTAAGAGTTAATACTCCTGATTTTCCTCTGAAATCACTAAGGCATGTTCTTCTAGTGGAAAAGTTTTAAACTCAATGCACAGTATATTTGTGTCAGAATGGATCCAGCTGATATTTTTGAAGGTGCTCACAAAAGTGTGAAATTATTGTACCTGATGGAAAGACAGCCTAACCAGCCCTGGTTAATCTAATTGACTGGGCAGGAGGGTTGATGTGCTGGAGGTCAGGAAGGCTCTGCAGAGGCATCTGGACAGGCTGGATTGATGGTCCAAGGCCAGTTGTATGAGATTCAACAGGACGAAGTGCTGGGTCCTGCCCGTGGGTTACAACTAACCCAGGCAGCACTACAGGCTGGGGGAAATGTCTAGAAAGACGCCCAGCAGAAAAGGACCTGGAGGTGCTGGTCAACAGCAGCTGAACATGAGTCAGCTCTGCCCACATGGCCAAGAAGGCCACTCCTGGCCTGTATGAGAGATAGTGTGGTCAGCAGGACCAGAGAAGTGATTGTCCCCCTGTATTGGGCACTGGTGAGGCCACACCTCAAGTGCTGTGTCCAGTTCTGGGCCCCTCACTGCAAGAAAGACACTGAGATGGTGGAAATAGTCCAGAGAAGGGCAATGGAGAAAGGTCCAGACCCTGGGGAAGGGTCTGAAGAACAAGTTTTGTAAAGAAGGAGCAGCTGAGGGAGTTGAGGGCATTTAATCTGGGAAAAACGAGTTTCAGGCGGACCTTACAGCTCTCTACAACTACAACCTACTACAGTCCTGTAAGGACCTTGTAGCCGGGTGGGGGTAGGTCTCTTCTCATGGTAACAAATGACAGGACCAGAGGAAATTGTGTTAAGTTGCACCAAGGGAGGTTCAGATGAGATATTATGAAAAATGTTCTCACAGAAGGGGTTGTCAAGCTCTGGAACAGGCTGCCCAGAGACGCATTTGAGTTACCATCCCTGGAGGTACTTAAAAAACCTGTAGATGTGGCACTGAGGGACATGGTTTAGTGGGGGGCCTGGTAGTTCTGGGTTAACAGGTGGAGTCAATGATTTTAAAGGTCTATTCCAACCTAAACAATTCTGTGATTTTATTCGTATTATGCTGATTCATGGCTTGTATTTTGGGATCTTATATTTTGGAGACTAACATTTTTGTGCATAAAAGGAAGATGTGTTATTTTCTGACTCCCTTTGCATAGGCTGGCTCTGCAGTGATTTTAATGAAGTATATATATATATATATGAAAAAAAACTGCATCGCACCTCGTCATCCCTCATCTCCTCCTCAATACAGCCGAGAGTCTTATGTTCTTAACATTATTTTTTCCCTCTCATCAATGAATCAGTTTGGCTTTATATTTTGATATAGTTATTTCTGTAAGCAAATACCCTTGGAATTTCTACTAAAACATTGATTTCTACATTTTGATCACAGATTTTCTTTTCAATTTCATTGCAGCTTTTACATAATTTTTAAAAATAGTGCTTCTACGTTGGTCTGTACACAAAATAAAAGGAAACCCTTCCTTTTTCTCCCATAGGAATATTTTTGAGAAATATATTGATTTCTCTCATTGTTGGAACTATAGATGTAAGCTATGTGGAGGTTTTCATGGTGTGTATCTATTTCTGGCATTTCTGTGGAAACTTCTGTGGAAATTTCTGCATTTTAGAGCAACACATTTCTGCATATATGGGTGAAGGAGACATTAAGATAGAAAGCTGGTTGTAAAATGCTGTAGAACTAAAATAAAATTCGCTAAAAGTAAAATGGTTAATAAAGGTTATTTCCCATGGAATTGTCTTACATTTGAATTCTGTAGTGTCCAGTAATGCTCAAATCTAGATACACTACTTTGCAGAATACTTCCCTGAAAGCAAGCTGGAATCAGGCACGACAGGAACTGCCCAGTTGCTCCTACTGGAGGGAGTCACTGTGTTCCAAAAATGCATGCCCCAGGGAGAAAACTGGAAATTCTGGACCCCTCAGTGAGCTAATGGGCCAGTTTGAGACTGGTTTGAAATGGGTGTTCAACATTATCCCTCCACAGCAAAGTGTTTGACTGATTGTGACAGGAGCTCTCCAGATGGGAATTTCAGGCAGTGATTGAGATTGTCCCCAGGCAACAATTTGTATGCTCAAATGTGTTGATTAGTGTTCTCACTGGAATATCCTAGAGATGCCCAGGCAGTTTCTGCTGTAGAACTCATATGTGTGCACAGATAAGACACTTGTTAGTAGTTGAAACTGTTACTGTAGCTACAGAAATGTTCACATAACCCATTTTTAATATGTTGTTAAGATATTTAAGAGTCGTTTTATATGTTGTTAATTGCACGCTGGAGGTGGTCCTCTAGGACCATGAGCCAGCCAGGTTAGAACTGAGCACAGCAGCAGCTCTGGGAATCTGAATCGAGCCAAAGGCTCCTCCAGCAGAGTCTCCTGTCACTACCAGACAGCCACTGGCAGTCATGTTTGAGGGATCTGATTCCCTATGCAAGTATGTTGTATGCCAACAAATTTCATGTTCATGTCTATGCAAAACCTAGAAAGTCAGGATCTCTAACTGACCTTGTGAATTTTCCTTCTTTTTTCTTTACTGTCATTTGACTTTAACACATTGCAAAATAGTCTGCTCTGCTAGGTTATATGGTAGTCATTCAAGTACTTTTATGGTGAGTAGGGACTAAAGCTTTGAATCTGTCTTTTTTCCACCCTCTGGGTGAGTGCTCTGGTGGATAGGTTCTTCTATAAACTGAGTACTTCCTTTTTCTCTGATCATGTTTCCAAGCAAAAGTAATCTTTTGTAAGGTGTGACCTCAGAAAATTTATTTTAACTCCCAAATATGATTAGATGGAAATAGGTGCTTAGTGCTTAGGCAGAGTAAACCCCCTTGCTGGATTAAGCGTCATAAATTCTAAGTTATGATTTATTGGTTGAATGTCTTTTATTTGGTGTTATACTTCTAATCTGAGTAATTTAAATTCCTTTTACTATAAATAAAAAGACACAATTCAAGGGTGTTATTTCCAATGAAGGATTCTATTTCTCTCCATTGATTACAAAGTCATCTTTGGGTAGCTAGGTTAGATGCTAGTATTTGCTTTGCAGATATTGAAAGTTAGGCAAAATTTGCTCATAGGGTCCAAGGCTGGTTCAGGGAAAGCAACGCAAGCAGGTGAAGGAAGATGCTTCTCCCTCTCTACTCAGCCCTGGGAGGCAGCTCTGCAGGGCTGTGTCTAGTCCTGGGCTCCCCAAGGCAAGAAAGACATGGACACACTACAGAGAGTCCAGAGAGGGGCCACAGAGATTGGAGAGGCTGAAACATCTGACACATGAGGAGAGTCAGAGAGAGCTGGGGCTATGCAGCCTGGAGAGAACAAGGGTCTGGGGGAATATTATCCAAGTATATAAATAGCTGAAGGGAAGGAATAAAGACGTTAAGACTGAACTGCAGTCCTCCCAGTGGCCCTCAGTGACAGTGTAAGAGGAAATAGGCTCAAAGAGAAATTCAAGAAATTCTGCCTAAAACATCAGAAAAAATTAATTTTTACTCTGTAGGTGGTCAAACACCGCCACAAGTTGCTCAGATTGATATGTCATCTTCATCATTAGAGATACTCAAAATCTACCTGAACATGGCCCGGAGCTGCCTGCTGTAATTGACCCTACTCTGAGCAGGAGGCTGGACTAATCCATCTCCAGAGGTGCCTTCCCATAATTCTGTGATTCTGTGGAAATTATTCCAATTCATTCCATCTATGTTTAGTCTAGTAAACTTCCTTATATCGTATTTTGTTTCTTTTTATACTTTTTCCTTAATCTTAAGCAATGTGCCATATCTCTAGAAGAACATTTCAAGAAAATTTTCTAATTTCAAAGATTTTGTGATATTCTTAAACTGACCTTGCCATAAAAATACTCATAAATAATGAACCTGAGAAAATTGCCTAATATTTAAAAAATTTACCTCATGTCACAAAAAAATATGTAAAAGAAGCTCGTACTTTTGTTTGTAAATCTGAATGTATCTAAATTTAAGCAGCTTGTATCTGAATATACAAGTTAATCTTTTATGATCTTTGTACAGGGCTTTATCTTGAAACCCATTGCTCAGGTAACAGAAATTGTCTAACTAAAGATTAAGAGGAAAGTACTTTGAAGATATATTGCTACATTATGTAAATTTGAAAAAATTTACTGTGCATTTGGAGCATGAATTTCATCCTCTGACCTAATTCTTGCCTACAAGTATATCAAGAACATACTGAAAAAAATGCAAAGATTATCTTTTGATCTCCAACTCTGTCTAATTAGGACAAAACCTTGTTTTCAATAATAAAAACAAAATATTCCATAGGAGAAAATTGAGGCTTGTTTTACTCTCATCTGCTAAGTTAAACCTCTAGAATACTCCTACACGAAAGTTAAAGTCATAGAAGCATAGAATGATTCGGGTTGGGAGGGACCATCTAGTTCCAGCACCCTGTTGTGAGCAGGAAAATTTTACTAGACCACATTGCTGAAATCCCCAGCCAACCTGGCCTACAGCACTTCCAGGGATGGGATAGACACTTTCTAGACACTTTCCGGTATCTCATCACCCTCGCAGTAAAGAATTTCTTCCTAGTAACGGGGTGATTGAAGACCCCTATGAGGACCAAGACTTCTGAATGCAAGGCTGCTCCAGTCTGTCTCATCTACTTGGTCTCATTTGCTTGGTCTTCCTGGTCAGGTGGCCTGTAGGAGACTCCCACTGTAATGTCACCAGTCCCTGCCCTACCTTAAACCCTGGCCCACTTCTCTCCATCCCCAGGCACAGCTCTATGCACCCCAGCTGGTCATTGACACAGAGGGCGTCACACCCCCCCTCTTGTATCCCTGCCTGTCCTTCCTAAACGCTGTGGTCATAGGAGCCATCACACCACATCTGCACAATGGCAGTAAGGCTACGGCCCTGCAGGCCTGTGCATGGCTCTAACTCCCCTTGGTTATTCCCCATGCTGTGTGCATTTTCATAGAGGCATTTAAGTTGCCCCTACCCCTTCCCCCCATTTCCTACACACACACACACACACCCACACACACACACACACACACACACCGCCTCCCCATTGAAGCTGACTGGAGTGGCTGGAATTCCTTGTGCTGCTTTTCAGGTGCCCTCCTGCTGATGTGTGATCCCTCTGCAGGCTCTGGGCATCTCTTGTGGGCACTGGCACCATACTCATGGGAGTGGGAGGGACTAAGGTTCCCTGGATTAAAGCCCATGGCTGAAGATGCTCTTCCCCTTCTCTGACAGACAGATGCCATCATCCCCCAGCTGACCAGGTTTCTCAATGACAGTCCCATGGTCTGAAGTAGTCAAACCCTTGGCTGTGGCACCAGTCCTGTAACCACTTGGTGATTTGTCACATGCAACCGGCTTTTTCAGACCCCTTCCCTTTGAACAGGAGGAATGATGAAACATTACCTGCCCTCCAGAGTCCCTTATCACTCCTCTCAGTGCAGTGCAATCCTTGATATGCCAGGCTGCTCCTGGCTGTGTCACAGGTGCCCACATGAAACAGCGGGTAACAGTAGCAGATAACAATCAGTGGACTGTAAGGGCCTTGGTAGTCTCTTGGTGGCACCCCTGATACAAACACCTGGTAAGTGTCACACCTCTCCGGGGCGTGCATCAGGTCAGCAAATGGGTGCTCCATAACCCCCAGAGGAGTGTCACCCCCTACTACCACTCTGCACCTCTTTTCAGTTGCTCTGGTTGTTACACAGCGAGCAGATTGGGCTGCCTTACTCAGCTCCAGCATCTCTCCTGATGTGTGGTAAGTTAAAATTAGATTTGCTATGTCAAAAGACTCTCAAAACAGCATCTTTGTTATATTATACTAAGTGGAAGATGAAAAACCAATATCCTAGTACTAGAAAAACAGGGCTTAGAGCTTCGGTCTTTGAACCACAGCAAAGTATTTGGCTGAAATTCCAGTGAAGCAAATAATGCATCAATAATGTTTGCAATACTTCCTTAGGTTACATATGCAAAACAAACAAGAGGTTTACTTAACGTTGGCATAACTATTCCCCCTATTAGTTTTGATCAATTGCTTGGTGGTTATGTTCATTAGACAGCCTAATCCGAACTGCAATTAGATTTTATCCTTTTAAAAGACAAAGCAGAATCCCAAGTCATTAATTAAAGGGTCTGACTACAGTTGGTTACAAGATGGATGTTGCATACCCTTTAGTGATGACTCAACTCAGCAAAACAGAGCACTTTAGTTTTAAGTGGCAAATACACCAGCACTAATTGAATGCAAGCTTTTGCTCTGGTACAGCTGGAAAAAAGGAAATAATTTCATTTGCGGATTCTTGAAGACATGAAATGCTAATGAGAACCATGTGAATAAGTTACATTCACATAGGGCAAACTGCAAGTATGAGGAAGACACTTGAAATAGGGGAGAGTGATTAATATACAATCCTGCACCACTCATAGGTTGTTTCATTTCCCTCAGAAACTGAAAAACATTTAGTATGTAGTTTTCAGACCCTCTGTATCTAATGCTGCAGTATCCCAATGACAAAAATTAATTTATGGTACCTAAGAAATGAAAAAGCTCATTACTTTCCTTCTGATTGCACTCCATGGGTGTTCCCCAGTCCTTGCTTTGGGGTAGGCTGCTCCCTCGTGCTATCCAAAGTGCAGGATATTCCCCTTCCAGATATGAATAAGTCCATATTCTTGGTCCTTCTCATTCTAAAATCAGAAAGTCTTACTAGAGTTGCTGATCTTTAATATCTGAAGTCATCTGGCCAGACAATAAACTGCACTCAGCCTTTCACAAGACCATGCTACACCGAATGTTCCAGGTTTATGTCTCTGCTTTTCCAAAGATTTTCTCTATGACCACGAATAAATCAGAGGCATTTAAACCCATTTTGAAGGTAGGTAAAGCATGATACCTTAGTATATGAGACTTAGGATTTGTGGATAAAATGGCAGTATTTTTCAAACTCCCAGGCTTCTGCAAGGCTCTCAGTACCTGTGGTAACTGAGGAGAAGCACAAAATGTGAGGTTGGAGGTAAAAGTGAAATTTGGATGCAGTAACTTGAAAAAGTGAAATTTGGATGCAGAAGTTTAAAGGATTTTTTTTGATTGAAAAAAAAATACTTTTTTAAAATGCAGGATTCACTGAGGCTATCATCTGGTGTCTACTTGAATGTCTTTCCCTTTCTATGAGTTTGGAATAACAAGACTGTTACTCACAAGCTTTAAAAGAAGAAGGAAAAGCTGCTCACTGCTAGTGATGGAAAAAATATAATGCAGACCTTGGCAGTAAGGGCCTGCAGCTCTACCAGTCATCTCAGCATGTAGCCAGAGTTGCTAACTCAGCTATAAGGCAGCCAAAGAACACAGAGAGCCTTTATTTTTAATTAGTTGATTGTCTATTATTAATAGAAAACCCACAGAAAATATAAATACAAATTGTAGACAAACACAAAAGCCTATTTTTAGTCTGTGAGATGTGAGAAGAAGGTACACTGCAGCCGCAGGAGGTTATCTTCCATTTTCTCTGAAGTTTTCATCATAAGTTTACCTCCACAGCTGTCTGCTGCATACTATCTGCCAGTAAAGTTCTCAGATACCACCAAGTGCCCTTGCCCTAGGCTGAGGGGATGGCAAAGAGAAACCTTGCAGTTAGCTTGAGGAAGGTTGTTTGGCATACATGTCCTCCAGGATGAGACTGGAAAGGAAGAAAGAGCTGGGCTCTCCCATGATAGCCAAACAGAGCAAAAAACCAGGAAAATATTGGAACACCATCAAGAAAAGCAACAAAGCCACATACAAAATTGAAAGAGCAAAGACAGGCTTTACCAAAGAGCAGCATTACTGGCACAGGGAGTCAGAATTTAATAAATAATTTTTTTTTCATGCTTTTAATAACTTTCATGTAGATATTCACGGACCTTGAAAAAACCCCTAGATATCAAACCTCTGGTTCATCTCCTTCTGATAGTGAGCAAAATGCTGAGCTGAAAGCACAGAGGTAAGCCATCATTTTCATCAGGTTTTCTTCAGCAGACAACAGGCAGAGTAAATTATGCCCCAACTTGTATGTGATACACCACCCAACATTAGAGACACTTCGAGTAAATTTACCCATGAATAGGAAGAAAAAGGGGAAAATTATACTAGTTTTCCTGGCTGTGAGGAATTTGCTGCAGAATAAGTAGTTAATTTATTGATAAAGAGCTTTCTTGCTGAAAAATGTTTATAGCAAAATATGGGAAAAGGTCTATATTTTACCCTACTAAAAGAAAAGAATATTTACATAAACAGCAGAAAACTTCCAGTGTTACTATTCTAGGAAAAGAACATGTTGGAATTTTGGTTCAGAATTACATCTACACTGACATTTAAATTACTTAAAACATAGAAGTTGGAAGTAAAATTAAATATTAGAAACTATAGAAATGACAATTTCACCCATGTTATTACTTCATGAAAATTCTCAACATTTTGATTTCTTGTATTTGTATGGTTTAAATTTTCAACATTTCTGAACCATTCTAGTACAAAAATATAATTTCTCCTCTTTATTCATTGACTCTTTTTGAATGGAATAATGAAGACACTTAAATGGGAGCTTTGTCTGTGATTAAATATATTCTTTAGAGGAACTACATCCAACCTTAAAAGTAATAAAATTATGCATTTGATTGAATATTCATAGAATTAAATGAGCATTTCCCCTTTCACTTAAGTGACTTATATTTTTAGTGCAAGATGAAGGGCTCCATTTTCAGAAATGCAGATGTATTGTTGCATGTTTAAACACTCATAGACAAGTAGATAAGTAACTGCAATCTCTTCCACTGGTCATGAGTAGAGATTGTCCTCCCAGTACTGCAGACTTTTACAGATATTGGAAGATGACATACATATTTGTGAGCCTTACATGCATCTATATGGAAAATCATATAAAATATTTAGGTATTTTTGGCTGCAGCTTCTGCAACGCTTTTCTCTCCTGAAAGGAGCACCAACAAATCCCCAGACATTGGTAGAAGCCTAGATTTGTTTGGGGTTTTTTGATATATTGCTGCCTACTTGCTCATTAGACAACCTCCCTCGTTCTAATTTATCACTTTAACATCAGATTCAGCACAAAGAGCCAGCCTGCAAAAGGTAAAAAAAATAATTATAAATTCTACTGACCAGTTCACATTAGTGTGAGTGCTGGCAACACTAAGGTGTTTCTATTTATCACCATTTGCTTTGATGGGGCACCATTCATTTCATTTATCATTTGATTCTTTTCAATTATTTCTTCTTGGGAAGAAGTAGAATCAGCATTATTTAGTTAGGATTGTGTTTGCCCAACAGGTTTTGTAAAGTCCACTAAAAGAAAACAGTTGCTAGGTACTTGTGCATTGGGTCTAGAGTTTCCTTCAGTACCTGCTTATTTTGTGATTTAAAAA